>PVLA01009473.1:0-74542 GCA_004027455.1 Hydrochoerus hydrochaeris | reverse complement strand
AGGATGTGCAGGAAGGAAGGGGAGATGGGACCACAAAATGGGATACTTTGTAAAAGCAGTGCTTTAAGACATCAAATAAAACTATATTAAAAATAGAACAGTTCCAACAGATTTCATAGAATGAACATTACATAGTTGTTCATTATTGCTGCTAACTGTCTGTGTATAAAAACTGACTATACAGAAAAAGGGCTCTGTTAAATAAAATAATTGGACAAATTATATTCATCAAATAAGTTTTACTGAAAGGCTTATCATTGCTTTTGAACTTATGTAGAAATAGTGTCATCAAGAAAAGCCAGAAAATTGAAAACTTTGTAAGAGAAAACATTTAAGCCTGGGGTTGATCTGTTAAATTTCTAATTAATCTGTGGAAACTCAGAACACAGGATCCCTTTAGAATGCAGGAAACAAGTGGCAATGAAACTTTTATTTTTGGGGTTTTGTCCTTCATTGTTAAGAAGAAACCCATATGCAATCCAGCAATAACATATTTGGGTCTTATCATGCTTCAGACTTCTCTTAGTATCAACTAAAAAGATGCTTTGCTTTTTTTTTTTTCCTTGTTCAGTGCCAGGGATCAAACACAAGGTCTCTTGCATGTTAGGCAAGTGCTCTACCTCTGAGCTACTTCCCCAGCCCCAGTTCTCTGCTTTTAAAGCACTTTTATGAGTATATTAGAGGCACTCATTTAATCCCCCAATCTTCATAACACCTGATCAGTAACTTTAATATACATACAAAATCCTTTCATAGCAGTAGTAAGTTGAATCTTTCATTAATAAGCATGAACTGGGAATCTTGAGTGATTATTTTAGAATTTTTCCTATCACAAATGTTATGCAACTCCAACAATACCCTGTTTCTCTGAAGAACCATGACCAATATACCTTTTGGAAAACACCTACCATCAGTCAAGCAGATGTCTTCCACAAAGGTCACAGATATAATACCTGAGCTGTAGTGCTCCCAATGATTGGGTACCAGCGGAGAAAGAATCTTGGTGGGGTAAAGTTCTCCTTACAGGAACATGCATTTGAACATCCCTTTTGTGGTATAGTTGGAAAATGTTGCAGGAAAAAATACTATTATTTTATTTGTAAGTTAGGATTTTGGTTCCACACAAATTTCTCCTCAGTATATCTTGCAAAGACCTATCTACCAACCATTTATTAGTATAGTAGCATGGTATGGTGATTTAAACTTTAGAATTTTGAGTTCCAGCTCATGAGGCTGCAAGGGCACAGGAAGGCCTAGCTCACTGGCATTAACTTGGGGGAGTTTGGGACTTCACTCCTGGTGCTTGGGTGCCCGCCCAGCCCCCTAGGACACTGGACTAGCCTGCAGAGGTTTCACAGGCTTGAGTGGACCACGCTCAGAGACTTTTATTCAAACAGGGGAACAAGCAGGCTTTGAGAGGGGAGGTGAGCCTGTGCGGTGGCGAGCAGAGTTCCAGCTCCCTGGCTCTGGCCTGTGAGAGTTTGGGACACTGCTCCCTGTGCTTGGCTGTCCAGCCAGCCCCCTAGGACACTGGACTAGCCTTGAAAAGCTTCATGGGCTTGAGTGGACCATGCCCAGTGACCTTCATTCAACCAGGGCAGCCAAGACCAGTGAGTCCCAGGAGCTGAAGGCTCAGGAGGTGATTCCCAACACACTCAGAGAAAGTGTTGGAATATCGCTTGAAACACGGAACTATAGGAAAATGACAAAATGAAAGACCAAAATGCAATCTCAAACCTCCAGCCCATGCCAAGCAAGCCTGGGAGCCACACACATAGAAGAAAATACTAGTCATAAACCTGAAGTACCTGAAATTATATCAACTGAAATAAAGAAGCAAGTACAGGAAGCTATAAAGGAACTCAAATTAGAAATGATCTCAGAGGTAAAAGAAGAAATGATAAAAGTAGTGAAAGAAATAGTGAATGCATCTAAAGAAGACACAGCTAAAATATTAGAGGAACAAAGCAAACAGATAGAATCCCTGAATGAACAGTATAAGAAACAAACAGAATACATGAAGCAGATTCAAAGAGATATACAGGAAATCAAAAATTCTATTATAAGCTGCCAAAACTGCCTCAACGAAAGTGAAGATAGAATTTCAGACCTCAAAGATTAGATTGCAGCTAGTGAACAGGAAAGGAAAGATCTTTTAAAAACAACAAGGAATCAGGAAATAATAATTCAACAGTTGCAAGATGATGCAAAGAAAAACAACATAAGATTAATAGGGATAAATGAAAAAGAAGGGAACAACACAAATGATATTAAGAGGCTATTTAAAGAAGTAATAGCTGAAAATTTCCCAAACACGAGACTGGAAACTGACATTCAGATTAGTGAAGCATGGAGAACTCCAAACAGCCATAACCCAAATAAAACTACACCCAGACATACAATAATCACCATCCCAGAAATCCAAAATAAGAACAGAATATTAAAAGCTGTTAGAAAAGACAGATCACCTGTAAAGGAAAACCTATCAGAATCACAACAGACTTCTCAACACAAACAATTAAGTCAAGAAGAGCATGGAGTGAAATATTTCAGATCCTAAAGGAAAAAGACTTCCAACCTAGACTGCTGTACCCTGCAAAACTGTCCTTCAAAATGGATGGAGAAATAAGATACTTCCATGATAAAGAACAGCTGAAAAACCTCATGATCACCAAACCAACCCTGCAAAGAATACTCAAAGACATTCTAGATACACATAGGAAAAAAACACAAAGCAAGACAGACAATTACACAAAGCAAGACAGACAAACAGAATGGAAAGATAAAGATACAACAGGAGAAAGATAACATGTCAACAATAAACCAATATATGACAGTTATAACCATTAATGTAAATGGCCTCAATTCACCATTTAAAAGAAACAGACTGGCAGAATGGATCAAGAAACAACATCCAGCCATATACTGTCTACAAGAAACGCATCTAACCCAAAAGGAAATTCATAGACTGAAAGTCCAAGGATGGAAAACAGTAATTCATGCAACAGGAACTCAAAAAAAGCAAGGGTAGTTATTCTGTTTGCAGACAATGTGAACTTCAAACCAAGAAAGGTCCAAAGAGATAAAGAAGGTCACTATATACTAGTTAGGGGAAAACTTCAAGAGGAAGAGATAACAACCTTAAATATATATGCACCAAATTCCAGAGCACCCAGCTATACAAAGCAAGTATTAACAGAAATGAAAAATCAAATAAGCAATAACACAATAATAACAGGAGACCTTAACACACCATTGACACAAAGGGTCGGATTAACTAGACAGAAAAATCAGCAAAGAACAGAACTGAATCACACCTGTGAACAAATGGACTTGATAAACGTATACAGAGCATTCCTTCCAACAACATCAGAATATACATTCTTCTCAGCAGTACATGGGACATTCTCTAAAATAGACCATATACTAGCCCACAGAACATGTTTAAGTAAATGCAAAAGAACTAAAATTATCACATGTGTGATATTGGATCATAGCTCCATGAAACTGGAAATTAATGATAAAAAACTGCAAAAACCCCACAAACACATGGAAATTGAATAATACACTCTTTAGCAATCAATGGGTCACAGACAAAATTAAAGAAGAAATTAAACAATATCTAAAAACAAACAAAAATACAAATACAATTTACTGTAATCTGTGGGATGCAATCAAAGCAGTACTTAGAGGAAAATTTATTGCACTGAGTTCCCACATTAAGAAAACAGAACGAACACAAATGAACAACCTGATACTACACCTCAAACATCTAGAAAAAGAAGAGCAAGCCAAGCCCAAAACCAAAAGAAGGGAGGAAATTAGAAGGATCAGAGCAGAAATTGATGCAATAGAGACTAAGAAAACAATATAACGAATCAATAAATCAAAAAGTTGGTTCTTTGAAAGAATAAATAAAATTGATAAGCCCCTAGCCAGCCTAATTAAAAAAAGGAAAGAAAAGACTCAAATTCATGTAATATGGAATGAAAAAGGTGAAATAACTACCGACTCTGTGGAAATACAGAAGATCATCAACACCTATTTCGAAAACCTCTACTCTCATAGGTTCGATAACACAGAAGAAATGGACAGATTCCTAGAAACATATGATACACCAAAGCTGGATCAAGAAGATGTAAAGCTGATGAATAACCCAATTTCTATTAATGAAATTGAAAATGTAATAAAGTCCTGACCAACAAAGAAGAGCCCTGTCCCAGGTGGATTCACTACAAGAAATACAAAGACTTAATGCCGACACTCCTCAAAATGTTCAATAAAATCAAAAGGGAAGCAATTCTACCTAAGTCATTCCTGGAAGTTATTCTCTGTAAAATAAAATTTAAAAAAAATAAAAAAGTAAACTTTAGAATTTTGAAGTAAAAAAGATACATGATCAAATTCCAGCTCCCTACTTAACAATTAAGTGAAACTCACATGCATAATAGTTTCTGGGTTTTTGGTTCAACATCTGTGTGAAAATTATTATAATAACCACTTTGAAGGTGTGTAGTGAAAATCAAAATTAAAATTAAAATTGATATATGTGGAAAGCAAATGAATGGCATCTATGAATGTTGAACTTTCTGTGGCAGGTAGTAAGTTTAGCAACTTAAAATCATTATCAGGTTAAATTCTCACAACAGTTTAGTAAAATAGATAATATTAAGCCTGTTTCATAATTAGAAGTCTAAGTCGTAAGATGGTTAAGACATATGCCCAAAGTCACCAAACTTTGAAGCAGAGAAGCTGCATGTGTCTTAATATGTTCATTCTGGCCTCTAGAGAACAGCAGATCATAATGCTGTTCAGCTTCTGATAAGTAGGATTCTAGGAGTCTCTTGACTTGGTTGTCACTCTGAAAACATGAAATCCTGCTGTGGATACTGAAAATTATGAGCCAGTGCTGTGCACTTTGATGGGCTTGGAGTGCTGTAGCAAGGGGGATGAGAGGTGGCAATATCAAGGAATTCAAACAGAGAGTGCTTTGCCATTGCTTCCTCAGTTTAGTGTGGGTATCGAGCCTTGTGCTGTTCCATCAGCCCCCTATCATCTTGAATTGCATGGTGACTTGGGGAAGCAGGTATGTGGAATCCAGGGCAAAATAAGTCTCTCAACTTCATTGTGGTACGTAATAATCAGGACACAATCAGTGTCTCTCGAGTGGAAAATGTTGTAAACAGAAAATCTGCTGTACCTATAAGTTTTCACAGATTTGAATGGTTTGGTTTAAATCCAAAAAGTGTCTAGAGACAATAAAAAGGCTGGTGAATGGCAACACTGAAGGACTGCTGAAGTTTCAGCAAGCTACTTTTCTGGTACCAGAGGCATTTCATTTTTGCAGGCTTGCAATAAATTTAAAGACAAATTAAGACTCAGTTTTGGGAAGGCTCCAATTTATATGCTTTGGGCTTCTTATAACTAGACACAGGGGCACCTGGCTAAGAAAGTTTGGATTTAAAGACCTTTGCCAAAGTGTTCTGTGTGAAAATTTCCAGCATTTGTGGAATTTCCGATGGTGTCCTTTGTATACTCTCAGGGCTCGTATTAGCCACAGGTTTAGAGATTGCAGTGTGGCCACTGCTGTAAAGTCATGTTTTTAATGGTGATTGCAAAAATTAGGGAGCAAACCACTTTATCTAATACATTTAAAGAAAGTGGCTTTGTGACTGTTTCTGCATTAAAATGAAATTGTTTAAGTTTACAATTTGCCTTTTCAGGGAAATTGAGGCCTGTAAAAGAAGTATTATGCATAGTAATTAGAATCTCTGAACCTTGGTTTATCAACATCTACAATGTGTGGTTGTTATTAGCTATTTTGTAGTGAAGTCAGATAGATAAACTCAATAATATGTATAACCCTGCTGTAATTTAGCTAGCATATACTTGTAATAGGAAGCTAATGTCATAATTATAAGCAAAAAAAAATCCTTTGTTACTGATGAACCAAAATTGTTTGTGACTCCTGAGATTGAGAATAAGAGCAATCTAGGTTTGACATTAACCTGTTGGACTGTGGTGGCTGATTTCAGTGGTTTTGCATGATGGTGCTTTTTGAAGGTGGGAAAATAGAACTCTGTCCTACTCCGAGCTTCTTCCAATGATAAAATGCTAAGGATCACTTTCATGGTGAATCAGGGTTCCATTTTTACAAATGGTTGCACTTATTCCTTATTTGAGTGTTCAAATGGGCAGTTTAGGAAGAGAAAATGAATGTCTTTATTCTTGAGGGCCAGTTTGGGAGTACAAATCTGGGGTTTGAGAGCTCACCAGAGAGTCTATGTTATTTAAATTTGTAAAGTAAGCCCTTTTAATGTGACCTCAAGCTTATGTCTGCATCTGTTTGAATTTATAGCTTCCAATAGTGTCTACCAAGCAAGTTATGGTATAGTACTAGGTGTTTTGTTTTGTTTTGTTTTCTGAAAATGGTGGAATTGTATTGAAGACCACACATTGCACTGGCCCTTGTTGGTGAAATTGAATTCAAGGGTATTTTTCTTTTCTTTTCTTTTTTTTTTTTTACTTTAAACAAACATCTTTGAGAGACTGTGGATGTGATAATACTAGGTAGGTGTTTGCTAGCTATTTTACAGATGACAGCACACTGTACTAGTATCTTGCCTTATTTTTCTCTTTTCACTGCACCCTCCCACTATCTCTCACCAGACAGAATAGGTGAAGAGGTTGAGTTGTAGATCTCATTTCTTCTGTTTTGCTGCTTGTGAAGTCTGCCAACAGAATCCACCTTGACAAAGTCAAGGACTGCGCGTTTAATGTTGAACTGAGTGAATAAATTATGCATGAAATTGTGCTGGAGTCTCTAGTGTGTAGAATTGCTCCTTTTGATATGAAAGGTTAATTCAGAAAGGAGTCCAAAATAGCTGGAAATTGTGGGGATAAGTGGAGAGTATTCACTGTTGTGAGCTGTTATTACTAGAAATTGCATTCCCTCTCTGGCTTCCCTGGAGATTTCGCTTTGCCAGTGAATATAAACTGTACTCAATAGAATAGCATTTAGGAGTAACAAGAGTGTATGTCCACACACAATAAAATATTCTAATGGCGTTTTAAAAAGAAGTTGTACTTTTTCATGTATATCATGCACCCCAAGGAAGAATTTCTATTGCTTTTAGGTCAAGAACAAGGCATATCAAAAGTAATGAGTTTTGAGCGTATATGTATTATGAGGGGTTGCTTGGGACTCCCATTTCATAGCTGGGCTGGTCCTGCCACTGATTAGTTATGCAAGCCTGGTTTCTGATAAAGCCCAAAGCATCCTTTCTTAAAGAAGGAACCACCTCAGATTGTTTTATCACTCCATCTTACACATTCAGCTCTAATTTAATCTTCAGTAAATTTATGGAGTTCTTCAACCTGTTTCAGTTAAATGTCCTTTTTACACACATCCTTATATCATTTTTACGTTAGTTCATTATTTCCAGCAGAAAAAAATATAGTTGGCTGGAAAGCTAAATTTTACTTAAAATACACATGTACATATTTTTGGAGCTTGTTAGAGATTCCTTTTTGTGTTTCTATCACAAGGGAACAGAATTGTGCCACCAGACTGTGGAAGTTGTTTATTTTTGTCGCTCTTAAGTACATTTTCAGAAACTATCTCCTTAATCTCCACTGGGTACCAGTAGTTTTTTCTCTAATTATAAAGTGATATCATTTCTGACCTGGGGTAGTTTTTAATTTTAATTTTTCCTTGTGTTTATAAAATGTTGCACTACATTATCCTGTTGGGAACATTGAGAGAAAGACTTCAGTCTTTTGTGGTGATTTTAATAATTACATACTCATTCAGTGTATTAAAATGTGTTTGGGGACAACCAGAGATGCATTTTTTATATAGATTCTTTATCGTTCTGTTTGGCTTACCTATATATTTTACATGGGGATGAAACTTTCAAAACTCTGATTTAGGTATGATAAATGGCTTTAGTATTAAAATGTAACAAAAGTTAAAGTGAAAAATTGGATTATTTTTAAGGTATTTTCTTGCTTTCAAAATGTTTAGGCAGCAAAATACATATAAATCTTGGCATAGGGAAGATACTTCTACAAATTTTTGGCAGACACTGGGTTAAAATAGTTACTCAGACGTCAAGGTGCCTATGAGTTCTTTTTTAAAAGAGTTATTTTTTACTTCATGGTATTACTAAGGAGCATTTAAAATGACTAATCCTTAGCCTACTCATTAATGCCAAAAGTATTAAGTTTCTTTATTCTGCTGTCTGTGACTCATTAGTCTGAGTTCTGGGCAGAAATTTGGCAAAATGACCTCTTGTCACTGGAAATTATTGCTAGTGCACAGTGAGAATATGCTGTGTCTTTGTATGGATAGGGGTACAACATGTTTTGTCATGTGAACTGGGATATCTTAGGCTGCTAAATTCTCAGGAATTTAGTCACAAGGCAACATGGAATTGTGCTTAATGTTCTGATGTTTATAGTGGTAATATTATATTCTATGTGTTTAAAAATATCTTGGACCAACCAAAGATGTATTTTTTGTTTAGGTTCAAATACCTTCCACAGATCAAACTGAAAAACCATTGAATCAACATCTTTGTAGCATTGAGAACAGCAGTTGAAATAAATGAATATGCTGATTAGCATTTAATTATAATTTACACACTCTGTAAGACAAACTGAGGAGGGAAGTTTTCATATCATTATGTCCCCCACAGGAACAAGCATGCACACAAAAAAGAAAACTCAAACTTCTTCTAAGGGCTATTCAATCTAGCATTTACATGTACATGTCACTGAATAAATATAACTATTTTACAAAAAAAGCAAGATATTTTATAAATTAAAGTATGTTTGATAAAATCAAATTACATTTAAATATATTTTAAATAAAATATAACATTTAAGTAGTATAGTGTGTTTAAATACATCATTTAAATATTTTATTTAAATTTATAGTGACAGAATGTTCACTTCTTCCAGAGACATTTTTGTAGGCAAAGAATCATCTAAAGAAACAATTTAGAAGCAAATGGAGACCTTTTTCCACAAGTAATTAATACCTTTAAAAGCACGTTTGAAATAATTAGTTAAGCAAGAGAATCAATCTCTCTTAAAAGCTTCCAATTCACTAGAGGCCCATTCAAGAGCGCACACCTGCTCACCAACAGTTTAAACCCTGGTACCATTATCATTTTTTATCCACTCCTCTTTTGCTTTGAGGAGGGGGAAAATAGATACATATTTTCTTAAGAATTTACACACTTTTCTACCACCATGACATCCAAAAGCATGATGCATTTGTTTCTCATTATGAAGTGACTAGTGTGTATTTAGAAGCTTGGATTTAAAATTGTGTATACTAAATGTGCATAAATTGGATATATTGTTTGTGAAATATTAAATACAAGGATTCCCCCCCCCGCCATTGGTAAGCACAGATATGAGCCTTTAATATCTTTTGTACCCTGGGAAAACCTGGGGCTTTGTTAGTTATTCTTTAAATCACAAAAATCATTCTTTTTAACTGCTAGTGATCTGAGTTTTTGCTTTTGTTTTTGGTAAGTTTTCTTGATAATAACTTCACAAAAGTATACATAAGTTAACCAGGAACACAAGGAAAAAAATCACTCTTTTTCAGAGGCAATTTATCTTTTTAAGCATCACTTGAAGGTGATATAAAAGGCAATTTTTAAAATTTGAGTAATCTTTAGGAAAAGTATTATGAAAGGACTTTATTAGTATTCTGTTACATTGTGTTAGCATCCTTTTCTTGGGAAAGATATTTCATTTTAACAAGATCTACTACCATGAGAAGATTAATATTTTTTCCTTTGGCACAGCTTCAATCCTTTTCCTTTTCCCACTCCCTTTTATGAAATGATCTGAATATAGAAAACACATATATTTGGAAGAACAACTTTATAGGTGAATGTGACCAATGAAAATATTTAGAGTTAAAAAAATGAAAATCAAATGATTGACACAGATCTTGGTGAACAGTGTAGAGTACTGCTGCTTGGCCACAAGGAATGACCCTCTACTCCAAGTGGTAGAGAAGTCTACTTTAATCCACTAATGCTGTGTATTGATTTTGGAAGATTTGAAGCGTGATATGTGTAATGGGTATTTTTGCAGGTGGTACCAAGTGTATCCAGTACTAATATTTATTTTATTATTCATTATATTCTTGTACTTTCTGATTTTGAGGCATGAAAATTAATATTTATCCTTGAAATATTTTTCAAATATCAGTCCTCTACTAATAAACCTGAAGATCCTATTTCTTTTATTTTTACATATTGTGTAATATTTCTATTGCAAATATAACAAGTTATTACAAACTCAGTGACTTAAGCAATATAAATTTATTACTGTGTAGTTCTGGGCCTCACTGGGCAAAAACAAGGCATGAGCAAGACCATGTTCCTTACTGAAGGTCCAGGGAATAATTTATGTTTTTTTTTCCTTTTTCTACCTTCTAGAGGCAGTTTATGCTTCTTGGCTCATTGCACCTTCTCCCGTTGTTGAACATAGCCACTCTACCTATTTCTAGTTCACCCATAGTCACATAGTCACATCTTCCTCTTCCTCTGACTGCTGCAAAAGATGGCTCTGTTGTGGACTGATGTGACTAGGTACCCACCCTCACCCCCACTGCCCCACCTAATCTAGGCTGGGCCCTTATCTCAAGGCCCATAACCTTAATTGTATCTGTAAAATTCCTTTTACTGGTAAGATCACATATTCACAGTTTATGCAGATTTGGGTACCCATATCTTTTGGGTACCAATATTCTGCTGACGAACACAGGAAGATTAAAAGTCAAGAGCAATAGCGGTTACTACTATTTATGATCTGATAGCACTTTTGTGATTACTACAAAAGGGAGCCTGTGTAATGGATAGAAAATGCTTGGTAAATATTTGTTAAGTAAATGAATGATTGAATTGAAGATGTGGTTGTTGCACAACAGTGAATATGGTAGGTACTGAAAATTAGAAAGTATTATGTACTTTTTCAACCATTTTCTCACTTTTCCAGCCATATGTGTCTTAGTTCATTTGTACAGCTGTAAGAGAATACCTGGGTATGGGTTATTTATAAAGAACAGAAATTTGTTCTTTCTCAATTCTAAATACTGTGAAATCCAACACCAAGGCTCTGACATCTGCTGAGGACCACATTGCAGCATCCTTATATGGCAGAAAGTGGATGGACAGTCAAGGATGAGTATGAGTCCCCACCTAGCAGAATTGCAGATGGGAGAACCTATCCCCACCAGCTCTTTAGAGAGCATATCAGTCCTTTCATATAGGAAGAGCCCTTGTGGCCTAAACACTGGACACTTCCCACTGTGTCACACTGAGGATTTAGTGTCCAAATCATGAATTTGGATATATATTCAAACTATAACAGTATGTTATAAAAATATCACTCATCACAGGAAAGTAAGAGACATATTTTTTCCTATGGATTTGGCTCTGGATTTATTCATCCATTTATTTATTCATTTTTTTCACTCAGTCCAAAATTTTCTGTTGCTGATTACATACAGGCTGTGCCTACAGTAATGGACAGATGTGCTCTTTTTCTCATAGTGTTTTTAGTGCAGTGGAAGAGGCAATCCAAGGAGTACATAAGTAAATGAAAGTTCACATTTTGGTGCCTTATCTCACCAGCAGTGGTCCTGGGAAAATGACTTAATGATTCTGAAACTCTATTTTCACAATATTACTCATGTTAATTGAACTTATTGTAAAAAATTGCTATGAAGACACATAAAAGTTAGCATTTTGTAAACTTTAAAAATTACTGTTGTGGGTACCTACAATTGACTTTTTATATTTTTGATGAAGAGGCTTTTCCTTCTGTAGGGTTAGCACCAAACAACAATATAAATTTTGGGAAAGTCAAACTGTATCCTAATCTTCCGTCTGATTCCCCATACTCAATGGTTCAGAAAATACAACAACTACTACTATTATTCACTAATATACCTGCAACTATTAATGCTGCTGGTACAGTTTCAATACCTTTACCAATTTATGTTGTGTTATTCCCATAACTGTGCCTGTATATATCATTTAATTCACATCACAGCTCTCTAGTATGGAATAGGTATTGTCACAGAATCCATTTTACAGGTAAGAACATAAAGGCAAGAGGGTTAAACCCTGCATTCTATCTCAAGTCACTACATCAAGTGAGTGACAGCTAAGATTCTAATCCAGAAAGCCTGACTCCAGTGTCCACCATTTTTGGGAAGGAGGTAGGATTTCAAATAATTTTTTAGTGAGCATAAATGCATAGTGAGGGGAGATATAAAATAGAAGGGGGATATAGTTCTGAGGGTTTTATGTTATTATTCTGCCTTCAAAGATCAAAGATCAGAGATCAGAGGTAAGTAACTTGTAAAATAAAAGAAAGAACTCATTTGCTCATATGAGTTGTAAATGAAAAATATGGTGTTTAAAATTTAAAAACATTTCACTAAGTCACCTTGTCATTAGCCATCCTCACACAGTACTTACTCATGCTTTTAACACACTCGTCCCATTGTTCTTGCCACTTTCCTGAGCAGTTCTGGAAATTTGGTTTTGTATGTTCACTTGCACTGTTGTGGCTGCCTTGATATCCTGCATTGATTAAAAATATTGATCTTTTATGGTCATTTGACTTTGGGGAAGACCCACATGCTGTGTGGTGCACTATGTGGTGAGTAAAATGGATGAGGAGACTGTAATGTTTTTATGAGCCTGGCTTGTTGTTGGCTGACATGTGGCAGCAATATTCACCATGTTTTTTCTTTTTAATCACACCTTGTCAAGACACTCACAAAAGAAAACTTTCGGAGCTGCTTCAGAAAGTCACAAGAATGATGTGGTAAATGTTTTTGAAGTGAGGGGGAATATTTTGAGGAGGATTCACAATAATGTGTCTTTAACTATTACATTATTACTACTACCCTTTTATTACTATATTATTACAAAAATTTAAAATCAACATTCACGGTATATTTTGATCACACCACCTGTGTTCATTCTTGATCCAACACTGTATGCCAACCAAGCATCAGCTCTGCTGGAGGTGATTCAGCTTGTGTCATTGAGGAACTCTCTGTGAATGGCAGGGGCCAGGAGTCCCTACAAACAGGCTGTTGGGATAGAGTACAGTGCCTGTTTTCTTGGAGGTCTGTGCCTGTGCTGCTCAGGAAAACCCAGGGAATCACCTGGCCTTCTTACTTTACCTTAAGTAGCCAGGAAAGGCTTCCCAGAGGAAATAGACCCTAAGGAAAAATTCAAAATGTGTTTAATAGTGCTTCAGAAAATCACTTACTGAGTCACACAGATGAATGTTTATCACACTAGTTAGTGGTTCGGGCTTTAGAGTTAAAGTTTGCTATTTGAAAATCCTTCCTCTGCCATTACTAGTTCTTTGACCTTATGCCTTTGGAGCCTGCATCTGAAAAGACGAGAATTGTAAGAGGAATTTTCTTTTGGGTTGGGGTGAAAATACAAATAAAACTGTTAGGATAGTGCCTGATGTACAGTAAGTGGTCAGAACACTTTAACATTTATTATCATTGTTGATTGTTGTCAGTATTGTCTTTGTATTCATCATTGACATCACAATCACTGTTATGAGGTAGAAATAAATCCCAAATGGCATGGCAGGTAATTAGGAGATTTTTTTGTTGTTGTTGCTGAATTGTTAAGAAAGAGTACATTGGTCTTAATTTTAAAGCTGGAAAAGTTTCAGACACTTTATAAATCCCTGTGATCTCATAAAAATATATATTACTGGAGTTGATGTGTGAAAATGTACAATGCAGTTGAAAATGTACAATGACATAATGTAACCCTTTAAGATAACAGAAGCCAGCTGCTCCATTCATATTTAAATATGAGTCACCTTCCAGGGAGACTTGCAAGTTTCTATGTGCCAAGCTAGGGAAGTAAAAATTGCCAGCAAGGAGGGAAAGAATAAATTCACACTTAGAAGGATGTATTACAGCCTAGAGGCCCCATGTAGCTAGCTAATTCCCTCTCCAAGCAGAAAATGGCACCCTTGTGGCCAGAGAGGAGAACTGCAGAGCCTGGGATCATGGCTTTAGTAAAGAAAAAATGGAGATCTCATCACATGGGGAGTCCTTTTCATTTAATGAAAAACGTTTTGTGTTCCATGTAAGTGGCACATATGCTCTAGTACAAATATAATTGTGCTGCAGTGAGTTTTTAAAAACACAAGATAGTTATTTTTGAATAGCTCAAAGTCCTAAGTCTTTGGGATGAGATTGACCAACCACTTCCAATGTCTTCCACTTTAGCAGGGCAGCTTTCAAAAGAAAAAAAACAAAACTGCAGATCTTGTTAATAGGGACAACAAAAGTAATACCTGGAATTCAAATGATGCCTGTCTTTGTGAGTGTTTGCTGAGGAACTGTTAGAATGAAGAGGTATGTGGATGGTGCTAGGGAATATTATTGTAAAAGAATCACAGTTGATTGAGTTGATACATAGATAATTGGATGAGGTTTAGGTTAAGTTTATAGAAACAACAGACTATTGACAAGGGTTCCCTTCATGGCTGACCAGATTTGCTAAGGGTCTTTGGAAACTTTTATTTGAATGATTATTCCTTGATTAGTAATGGGTTGGTTGAATAAAATCTCAGAAGTCATTTTAATTGAGGCAGTTTTAGATAGGCTGCGGCATACAGTTATCCATATCCTTGGAAGACATCATGCTTACCGGGAATGGCAGTGGGTACTGCTTTCAGGAATAGAGGCAGGTGGCCAGAGAAGATAAGATGGCAAGAACTAAGGTGAATGTAAATTTCAGCTTTCAGTAAAACCTATTGGAGGACAACTTGGCTATAAGAATTTTTTACTTTGATTTCTAATTCAAATTCTCCCAATTTAATGACACAATTCAAGATGTACAGGAGTCTTTAGCAGGAAAAATATGTGAAGTAGCATTGTTTACTTCAATCAAAGATTGTTAATAGTATAAATATATATGTATAATAGAGAATTTAGAATGCTTATATAATGGATTGGTTTTGTGCTATTTGAGGTGTTATTTAGAGTTCTATTTATGGGCTTGTAAATCGTAATTTGTATATAGCTAAGTGAAAATAAGATAGTAGATCTTGTTTTGTCTTCTAAAATCTAATTAGAATTCCTTTTTTTAGTACTTGAAATTGAACCCAGAACCTTTCACTGAGCTACACTCCCAGCCCTTTCCATTTGTTTAGGTTTTTTTTTTTTTTTTTAGGTAGGGTCTCACTAAGTTGCTAAGTTGCCAAGGCTAGGCTTGAGTTTCCAATCCCCCTGGCTCAACCTTCCAGAATGCTGGAATTGCAAGTGTGCACCACCACCTCTGACTTAATTGGAATCCTCTTGTGTGATGTTCATTAGGTTAAAAATGTGTAATATCTTTCCTATATGAGCTCAATTTGTTTGTTAGTTATTAAATTTATTTTGGCAGAGTTAATTTTTTAACTTTATAAAAAGCAATATTTAATTTTACTAAAGGGAATCCAAAATCTATAACTTACTTTTTAAACTCTATAATTACATATTCATAAGAAACCCCAAAACAAATATTCCCATTAAATATTGCTGCTTCAACAATGTTTCTATAATAATCATAGTCTCTCTTGTTCTCCAGGTGGCTGGTAAAATGCTAGCCTCTGTTGAAGTGGCAGGCAATATATTTTGTAGGAGAAAGTGAGCAAGAGGCATTACTAAATCTAAATGAACAAAAGCCACCTAATCTCCCCTCTTTCCCAATGCCACGTACCTACAATGTTAGGTACCTGCAGTTATAAAAGAAATTGGGAGAGTAATATTTCCTGCATTCAAAATAAATGAAGAAATGTTTTATAATTTTAATATTACAAATTCCATTTGAACATTGTGTACATGTTGTGACAATACCAAACATTGGCTAAATGTAAATTTTGGGAATACCTTAACATTTGGCGTATTTGGAAACAGTCACTTTAGCATGGTATTCTGATATTGTTATGTGATGTTACATAAACATGCATGCATATGTGCTTAGATCAGAGTGTCTCAGGACTGGCACTATGACGTTTTAGGCCAAGCGATCATTGTGAAGGGCTGTCCTGTGCACTATAAGATGTTTAACAGTGTCTCTGGTCTGCATTCAGTATATGCTGGGAACACTCTCACCCCTACCTCCTGAATTTTGAAGAATGAAAAATGTCTCCAAAGGTTGCTAGATGTCACTTGAATCAGAAAGACAAAATTGCTCCCATTTGAGAACCTGTCTTAGAATGACAGAGAATTTAAAGAGTATTATCTCAGGGTGATAAGATCACGAAAGATACGCCTTCTTCTGCTTACTTATTTTGTTCTAGTTTACATACATTGGTAAGTATTATTTGTCTATTAGACAAAAAATTCAGACGACAAAAAAAAAAAAAAAGCCCAACCAACCAAACAAAACAGAAAACCTCTTACAAGCAAATCAGAACTCTGAAAAGCAGAACACAGAGTGCTGAATCACTCATGGTCCTTGCAGGTGGATAGTGCTTTGCAGTTTGCAGTTACTTCCACACACACTTTTCTTCCTTTGGAAACCTTCAGATCTGGAAAAGTAGGTGAATAGGGACACTTATCTTTTTCACAGGTAGAGATGCTGACTTTTGGGTTGAAGTTATACATGTGATTAAATAGCAGATGTTTCACTAGAGCTCTCACTTCTTGTCTCAATTACATTTTCCACTGATCTCTGCTGGGGACACTGGCCTTTTCCATATCCTCTATTTTAGCGTGGTTTTCAGCTGTTTGCATGACTCCATATCAAATGGACTTTTCAGTGGGACTTTTGGATGAATGAATAGAAAAGGGAGCAGGAAGGCGAGGCACCTCCATTCTAGAGATGTGAACAACGGTGGAGTCTTAGGTAGATCACTGGTTTCCTTAATGGAGCTTCTATGTAGAATCCCAAACAAAACAAAACAGTGGTTTTCAATACACAAGGGGACAAACTGTCAATTTTATAAGGCATTTTCTATTAATTGGACATCCAATTTTTCTTTGTCCTGTGTGCATAAGTATTTTGAAAAGTTTGAGTAGAATTAATTTACTTACTTCCCAGGGAAATAGGCCCTTTCCAGATTCCCATTATATTACATTTCTTGGGGGTCTCTCTTGTTTTCATTGGTGCATTTCCTATGATACAATTAATACTAATGGGAATTGTGCACGTGTGTCAACAGATGCATATACCCATATGTTGGGAATTTAATTTCTCAGTCTATGTGTGTCTTGGATAAGGTATAGTAACTATTATTATCCTCTGATACCAGAGTGCACAAAAATACCCTGAGAAGTAAATATTTAATATTTCACACTCTTTGCCTTCTCTTGGTTTTTAATTTATTGTGTGAACAACAAGCAAATTATATATTTTCTTTTTCTCCAGCCTTAAAATTATGCTTTTTAAATATTGAATAGCATCAAGTTGTCAAACACACACTATTTTATTTTCTGACATTGAATTGTGAGCATTCCAGCATATCTGTAAGGAAGTCATCATGTAGATATATATTCATATAAGAAATCTTGTTTTAGATTTTAATGTTAGTTTTCACTGTAAGAGAATTAATACCTCGCCCCAGTGACTACACTTTTAATTTAACCTACTGTGCTCACATTCTAACATTTCAAAACGACATGTGAATGGGGAAGGAGGGAAGGCTTTATGTAGTGTTGAACTTGGCACAACTCCTTTAAAAGCAGTATTACCCATCTCTGGATCTCGGAATGCAGCAGAGCAAAGAAAAGAGTCCAGCACATAATTTGGTTCTCTAAATAATTCTCAAATTAATCAAATAAATCTGTTCCTCATAACTCCTCTGTTTCCCCTCTTGGCTCTTCTTGTCTGTTGATTTTGCGTCCTCTCTTGTTCTGTCCTTGGCTTGACCTTCAAATTTGATCATTTATCCTTAGGATTGTGGCTTTCTGCTCTGTGACTTACTTAAGTGTGTAAAGTAAACCATGATCATATTCACCATTTATGACATTAACCTTCCAAGTTAAAGAATGGGCTCCAATCACTCCAAATTCATGTTACCTTAGATTCAAAAGAGTTTCATGTTGTGAATGTGGGTTGATGGGGTGAGGTGGGCAGTGATCAGGATAGTAGGTAATGGTGAGGGCTATGGTGACTTTCAGAGTTGAGATTGGCCAATTTGAAACCAGTTTAGCAGAGGAAGCAGCTACAGTTTCTGCTCAGTGTTGCTATTTAGTAGTGTGTACCCAGAGTTGCTACATCTTTCTGATTTTTCAAGAAGAGTCAAAAATATAGACTTTTGGTTGAAATACTTCCACTTTCCAATGTGACTTTAAATTTTTTTTTTTTTTTTTTTTTTGCGGTACCAGGGATTGAACTCACGACCTCGCGCTTGCCAGACAGGTACCATACCACTGAGCTAAATCCCCGGCCCCAAAATTCATATTTTTTAACAACAAGATGGAACTAAGTGTGGTGGTATATGCCTGTAATCCCAGCACTTGGGAGGCAGATCTAGGAGAATTGTGAGTTTGAAGCCAGCCTGAATTAAAACTCTGTCTCAAAACAAACAAAACTAGGTACCCCCCCCCCCAAGAACAAAGAACAAAAACCGAGGTGTATCAGGGAAATTGTAAATTGGAATTTGGCTATCTGATGATTTTCAGGAATTAGTATTAACTTTTTTAGTGTGATACCAGTATTGCAGTTATGTATTATAAAATGTCCTTCCATTCCAGAAATACTCATTGAAATCACTTTATAGATGAATAATGCAGGTTTGGAGATTTTCTTCAAAATGATCCAGGAGTTGAGTTGAGAAAATAGATATAAATGAAATACAGGACATAAATGAAACAGTACTGAAGCTAAATTATAGATACACAGATGCATATGTTTGAAGTTTTCATGATCTCCATGATAAAGGTTTAAAAAAACAAAAACAAAAACTATGGCCACAGGCCTAGTTTGACTTGAGGCTACTAGATTTATCTCTGATCCATGAATTTTTTCTGTATACATCTCAATCTATTTATATATATCAATCTGCACTATATTTGGTTATAGTATTTTAGAAAGTTTATCATAAATGTGTCACTCTAATGCTAAGAGAGCTATCTTCCATCCTACAATTTCTTGAAGTATTTGAACAAGCCCATGCATGTTTATCACATTTACTTTGTAAATTTGTAAACCTCCAGTCATATTTCCCTGGAGCTTTCATTTTTACAGAATTTATTATTCTTTCCTCCTATAAAAGTTCTCAGATTTATCAACATGCATTTCAGAGAATTCTCATGGAAATTACCTCTTGTGATCCATTGTATCTTTTTTATGGCATGTGAAATTTTGTACAAATTTAATGTGTCACGTGTTAGACAAAAGAGAGATTGCTTTCTTTTTCAGTTTTATGATCATTGTACTTCTTTCTATCTCTTTTGTTGCTTTCTTTTCTTTCATGTTCTGAACCAGCTTCTGTATTCCTTATTCTTTGGGCTGTGAGGTCTTTGAGGGCAGTGGGGATCTGCATCCTAGTGCTAAGCCATGGCCTGGTGCACAGAGAGCTTCTTCTTTACTCAGAGAGAGAGAGAGAGAGAGACAGACAGACAGACAGACAGACAGACAGACAGAGACATACAGACAGAGTTATTGAACCCCTTACTCTGCTTATTATAGCATTGATATTCCTTTTTTGCTAAAAGTGATACCTTATTCTTATGAAAGAAGGGAATAACGGTCCAAGGATCCTTTGGAAAGTTTTTATTGTCTTATTCTTTTTGTTCTGTGCAGGCTGAACCAGAGCTGTATTTATTGATTAATTTTGACAGATCTTTTTCTTTCCTCTTCTTCTCTTTCTTATAAACCTCAAAGAAATGGATGGAAATTTCTTTAGAATTGCACCTATCTTTTTACCAACTTGAGATTTTGCATGTGCTACTGTGTGATGTCTAGCTTGTCTTCCTTTGTACCTATATCCAACAGGTTTATAAAGTGCATACTATGTGTCAGGTACTTCTACCCCAAGGATCTGGTAATACACAACACAGATAAAAATTCTCTTAATTTAATGGGGAAGATGAATTAAAAAGGAAAGATTTACTAGTTTTTTAAAAAGTTGTATTTGTTTATGGACTACTTGAGTACCTTTTAGGCTATTTTTGCTTTCTCTTTGTGTATTCCTATTTAGGAAAAAAAACCCTTCTGCCTTTTGTCTTTCTAAGACTTATTTGGCATTTTATATATGAGTTCTCTCATTTTCTCTCTTCATTAAAAACATTAATGGAAATATAGTGTTGAGGTAGGAAGTGATTTAACAAAGTTAAATAACATTAAGATTCATGGTGTAACTGTAAAAATGTTTAAATTTTATATTTAAAACTTTTATTAGGTGTTAGTATTATTTAAATTGTGCTCATGCATGCTGCAAGATAAACAGCCATGATCCGTATATTCTGTTATCAGTCATGCAGTATTCAGTCCTTATCAGTTTCATTTAATTTTCCCATGACAGAAGTCCATGTTTTGATGCTAAAGTGAGCTGGTGTTCACTTTTGTATAAAAACTTAGTCTATACAAATAAAATAGCTTAAGAATAACACAGTATTTAGTTGACTAATCAGCTAAGAAAATAGCTATATCTAGAGAAAGCATTTGTAAGAAATAGCTACTCTGTTTGTGTCCCCAAAAAGGCAAGCAGAAATTTACATATGTGATGATTACCCAAGGAGACTTATGCAAAGAAAGAAATAAATAATTTCTAAGTACTCTTACCGAATTACATCAGAGCTCTTCCTTTCAGTGATATTGTCATCAAAATGACCTTACCCAAATGTAGCCAAGTCAAAATACATAATAAATTTTATGGATGATTTTCATTTTTTTCCTGGGATAAAAGACCGAAGATAATGAATTCTTTAAATGTAACCATCAACTTTTCTATCTTTCTTCCTTCTCTCTTTTTGAGTGATTATCTTCTTTTTAAAGTTAGCTGATCCTTAAAGGGCGGAGTATTTTTAATTCACTTTGGAAGAATGTTTCCATGTACATTTAAAATATTTTTTGGATTATTCTTGTGGGCCTTTAACATAACACTAAGAATTTGGCACCTGGAAGCAGAATTCAATGAAGAATTGTCTTTGCCTGTTTGAGGACATTTAGTTTTGAAATAACAGCATTAGAGTCTTTTGAAAATAACAGAACATGAACAGAAAATTATTTCCCTTGGAAAAAACTGTACCTAATTTTTTCTTTGGCTGATTTGCTGCTGAAATCACACATTCACATAAATGCCAAGCTATACATATGCATATACATATGTATATGGATGAGTGTGTGTGTGTGCATGTGTGCATTTGTGTGTGTGTGTAAATCCACTGTACAATCATGCTATATATTGCAGAGTTTTGTCTTTGTAAATCAACATTTATTCATACACAGGTCAGGAAGTAATACAGAATGCTGGTGTTGCTACCACATTTCATCCAAGATTTCAATTAATTAAATTTTACAATTCCCTCATGCAGTAGGCAAATACTGTCATTATCTCAGCTTTATTAATGGGAAATATGAGAGTAGAATCATGTTCAAGGTGAAACAAAATCCAGGTCCTTACAGCCAATGTGAAAGAAAATTTGGGTATTTGATACATCAGTTAAATTTAAAAGTATTTGTTGAGTGCATAAAATATACATATTTTTTTAAAAAAGGTTTCAGAGCTGAGGCTGTAGCACAGTGGTAGAGTACTTGTCTGGCATGCATGAAGCACTGGTTTTTATCCCCAGCACCAAAAAAATTTGGATTTGAATTAGTCAAAATGGCTCATTAATTTTTTTTTCTTTTGAGAAGAATGCTCTAGAAATTCTGAATCTTATTAAACTTCATTTAATTTCAAGAAAGTTGATGAAGAAAAGCCATTTACAGATGCAGGTGGGTCTCTGGGCAAAACAGACAGATGTGGACAACCCACTGCTGTCTACCCAGGTGCAAAGAGCATCCTGCTATCCTGGCCTCCACACATGAAGCCACACTTCTGCTTAACCTTATTTTGAACTTTCAATTCCAGTTTACATTGTTTTGATATAAAAATTTGAATTGCTTTAGAACACATTTGGATATTCCAGACAGAGTCACTAGATTTAACAAAAAGGACTCCTGAAAATTCAAGGAGCTTTCATGAAGCTGTGGGGAAAATTCTAGGTTTATTCACTTTGAAATATAATGTGTAGTATCCTGAGCACAATTCTGGTCTCAGTCGAGAAAATGACTGGGCTGACTTGATGGCCTCAAGTCTGAGGAGAAGTAAGAATTTTATTCAAATGGATATTAGGCAGTCAGAACTCTTTTTCTTTAACTTTCTAATAATGGCAATAATGACATAGTTCATCCCTAGAAATTGTTCTTGTCCAGAGTTCTTTCATAATTACATTGCTTCATTTGTTTAGCTATAATAGAGGGCCTGTGTTAATGAACACTTGCTTCTTACCAGTAGCAGCTGGGTATATGCTCATCATCTAAGTCTCACAATAGGAAATCTTTACTTTTTGTTCCATTTTACAGTTAAAGAAACTAAGGCAGAAATTACATAATGACTAAGATGACTAAAGACATGTAGCTATCATGAAATAGAATATGGATTTTGATGTGCTCTGTAGGACCTCGAACCCTAAGCCTTCTGAAGCTATCACCTCTTGGTAGTGGGAAGATGTTGATGAATCTGTTTTATAGTCTGCACAAAGCAGGCAGGTTAGTTGAACTGCTCAAGTTTCTAGGAAGTTTGCCAGCCTTGCCAGACCTGGTCTCAATATTTTCTAACAAGGAACTCATTATACCAAACCACAAACCTGTAGAATGATAAAATTATCCGCTGGGAACTGGGCAAGGTGGTATGTGGTATGTGCCTATAATCCCTGCTCTGAGAGAGGCTGAGGCAGGAGTGTAACAACTTTGAGCCCTACCTAGGCAATTTAGTGAGACCCTTCTCAAAAAGGCTGAGGGTGTAGCTCAGTGGAGCATGCCTTGGCTTTGATCTCTAGTACTGCTAACAAAAGAAGCAAAGAAACAAGTGACAACAAAACTACTGGCTAGGTTTTTCAGTGTATTATTTGTAAAGTCACAAGTTTTTTGTAAATAATAATTTATAAACAATAATTTAACTTAATAGAAATTTTATTTTAAAATGTGAAAAGAAAGCATTAGATAAACATTTTAGATAGAAGTCATAAATTCAAAATTTAGTTACTGACCTAGTCAAAGTTATCCCCAAAAACAGGACCAGTAGAAGATAGGCAGATAGATAGACAAATTGATAGATGTAGAAAAATTCATAGGAGAAGTTTTACTGCATGTTTTTAGTCATCTTAGTCATTATGTAATTTCTGCCTTGATTTCTTTAACTGTAAATTAGTTTTTTGATCTGCAGGCTGGAAGCCAGGAGAGCTGGTGCTGTCAGTCTGGTGCAAACCAAAGGCCTGAGAACCAGTGGTAGAATACTAGCCTGAGTCCAAAAGCTTGTGCAGCAGGAAGTCTATTTTCAATTGGAAAGAATTCCTGGATTAAGATGACCAGAAGATTTGTGTACAATAGTCAGCTGAATTTTTTTTTAAGCTCAATGAGTCATTTGGAGTGTCTGACTTGAGACTGAAATAGGGGAAAAGAGTTATATCTTTGGAAGATGGGTCCAACAGCATGTAAAGAGGAACAAGGAATGAGTGAAGACGTTATTGATTTCAGTAGTCTAAACTGGAAGAAGTCATAAGAGTTCAAACTAGGGATGAGGACACTAGGAAGGGAATGCAGAAGAATGTATGCAGTGAGTGTACTGCAGATGCCATGGCTGTGAGATGAGAAGGGAAGGCAATTCCCCAGGAGAGGACTGGGACAGCACTGTGGCCACTGGAAAGAAATAGACACAGCAGGAACAAGTATCTGGAGGAGAGAAAATGCCCTGTTGTAGCAGGGTATGTTGTAGAAGGATCTTCAGGTGGGACTCTCGAATAGGCAGCTTGATTGGGATTCAGGAGCTCTGTGCTGTGATTGAAGCTGGTGGCCATGCTAACATCTTTTTTCTAAGCCAGAGGTTCTAATCTGGCAAACTGCAGGCTCCGTCTGAACTGCAGATGTGTTTTGTTTGGCCTGTGTAGTGTGTTACAATTCTTTGAAATTTCTAACAACATATACATCGAATGACTGCATATAGAAACCTATCTTTTTAGCTTGAAATATCAGAGCATCTGGTAATGCTGGGCTTTTGATTTTGCATAGCAGCAGTGTGAGTTGAGGCCCAGCTGCCCCACTGGAGAGGGCACAGTGTTCCCAGGTTGCCTCTGTGCCCACAACTCCTTATCACATGTCATCTAGATGGCCCCCTCTCTCCTTTACTTTTCCTACCTGAAATTTGACCTGTGCAGTCCTTGTGTTAGGTTATGATTGCGCTGTGTACATGTCTTTGAAGGGAGCCTTGTTGAAAGCCAGCTTTCTCAACCTCTGCCATGGTCATGGTCAGCTCATCTGCAGTGCCTCAGCTGTGCTTTCCTTCTACAGCATCCCTCATCATCTCGGCTGGCCTTCTTCTGCTGTGCATATGCACAGGTCTCCCTAACACCGTGTTTTCCTTTGAGACTGCCCCCTACCAAGAACCTTTGCCCTTTGGCTCAGTACTTTGTTGAATGAAGGAATGATCACATGGATGAATCAACTTTCTGCTTACTGCTCTTTGTCTCCAGTCTCTGCACTATTTTCAGTTCCTAGCCATAGTCTTCATCATTCTATGGACAAACTTCCCTCAGTAATTATCCAGTAGCAAAGTATGTTGATCTTTTCACCTTGTCTCTAAGTACATGGCTTCCCTCAGTCTGTTTCCTATCATGCTCATACACATGCATGCCACATTTTCTTCTTTCCATTCAGATTTCTGTACCATGTCACCTTATTATGGTGGTTTTTTCAGACCTCTATACAAGGACCATCTCTTTTCCCTTGTACTTTCTCCTGGCCCTGTATTATTTTTTCTACAGCACTCACCATTATCTAACCTCATTATGTGATTGAATCATATGACATCACATATTTTATACACCAAAACCAGGCAAATATTGGGAATTTCATATGGTTCAATTTAATTTACTAATTTGTTTATTGTCTGTCCTCTTTCCCTTAAAAAATAAGGTCAGTGAGGGTATAGACTCTGGTCTGCTCAGTGTTCTATTCTCAGGCCTTTGAACTGTGCCAGATACAGTAGATGCTAAATATTTGTCAAATGAAAAGATGTCTTCTTGGTGACCTTTCTGTAGTCATCACCATTAAACATAACCTCTTTGCTCTGATGCTGTTCTTTTTCCATTTTGATTTCCTTTCTCTCTCTGATGTCTTGTCTCTGCCCCAGAATAATCCCCTTCCTTGTAATTCTCATGCTTTTTTCCTCTGAATTTGATATGAATGATTTGCATATCCATAGTCTTGACCTCATCCAAAGTGGGCTATTTGTATCAGCTCAAATGTGTATTGGGCCTGCTGTTTGGGATAGCCCACAACTTTAGAAACAGTGATATCCCTAAATTCTATGTCTTTTAACCCTGAAATTTTGACTTCAGTTCCTGTTGTCAGTATTTTTACCCATGACTCTGCTCTTTACTACAAACACTGAACCACTTACAAAGTTCTTTATCCCATGCTTGTTCTGTGAGACTCTTACTACTTAGCTTCCATCCCCCATTGTCTTTTTTGAAATGCTTTACATACTTACCTTTATTCCTTTTCCTTGACAAATACCTTCATTAATGCTAGAGCTTTTTATCTCACTGCTTCCTACCTTTCCCCTACATCTTGCATGTTGAGGACAGATTAACTTTTGATTTAGAGTCATTATTTTACAAATTGTATCTTTAGATCCACCATTAACTTTGTGAGCATTTTTTTTTTCCAACCTAGTTTTCAAATCCTGTTTTCTATAATTGCCTTCTGAACCATGGAGCTATTTACTCCATTGGTTTTTTTGTTGTTCCATGACTATGTGGTACATCATTGCCATGTTAGCAACCATGAGGACCTTGGGAGTTTAGCTGTTCTCATAACTCCCATCAGCTTCCTTCCTTTATCTGAGTATGATTTATGTGTCTCCCCTGCAAACAGGCCATTCATCATTGTTTTAGTCTATTTTGTGTTGTTATAACAAAATATTCGAGGTTGTATACTTTATAAAGAAAAGAAGTTTCTTTAGCCTTGAAAGTTCAAGATCATGTGACTCCCATCTATTTATGGTAAATGGCATCACAGGGTAGAAATGTGAGAAAGAGATTACTTGGCAAGGCAGGAAACAAGAAAGAGTCATGGTCTGGGCTGGTACTTTGTATAACCACCTGCTCTTGAGGGAACTACCCAGGGTCTCTTGAGAACTATGTCACTGTCCTTTAAGGGCAGCTCTCTCGGTTACCTAATTACCTTTTACTAGATTCTATCTTTTAAAGGTCCTACTATCTCTCTGTACCTCCAGACTGTAGGCCAACCTTCAAGTCCATGGATATTTGGAGAACATTCCTAAGTCATACCTGTACTGTAACAAGCAGCCCTGCCAACCTGCAGTTTCCATCCTACATCCCCTACTGCAGGAAAACTCCAGAGCTACCAGTACTTGCCCTTCTTCCATCTTTTTGCCGACCCTGTTTCCTTCCCCTGGAAACTCCTGGTCAGGCTCTCTGTGAACCCCATTCTCATTGTGGGAGACCTTCTATCAGGGAAGCTCATAACCCCACCTATACAGTCCAGCTAATCCTGTTTCTCTTCCCTTGCTGGGTTGCTCCTCACCATAATGCAGCTGTTTTGAAGACTAATTAGGATAATATTTGTAAAGGACATACACAGTATGTAGCATCATTAGAATCAACAAGCATCATCATTCTTCATCATATTTCAAAGCCCACTATACAGTTGATCTTTTTTCACAAAGACAGTGTTCAGGTCTCCTCCTAGTTCCTACTGTACTTATCTGGGTGGTTTGGAATTCACCTATTTCACATCATATACTTACAGTTTTAAGCTTGAAGAGGGCCAGGTCCATGTTTTATATTTTTTTGGGTCCATATTTTAAAGTCAGAACAAGAAAATGTACTAAGGGCTGATCCAAGGGTCCTTCTCATGGAACTGTCTTTATCCTTTAATTAAGAGCTTGTAGTTCAGCATTTTGCCAGAAGATGGTGCACTGTGCAAGGGATCGTTAACTGAAAGAAAACCAATTTTAAAGAAATTGAAATGCAATCGGACCAAGTCTATAAAGAAATGGGAGAAAGTGATACCAGTTTCACTTTGACACTGTGCTAAAGCTTAGCAAGTGCCATGCTTTCATGGACTTCCTTACTTCCTCCTGCCTAGCATAATGAGCTGGAGGAGTCTTCTAATTAGCTAAATATTATTGTGCATGAGAGTAGGGCCATGCTTCCTGTACATTCTTATTTGTGTTTTGCTAGCCAAGGGAAGAAAGCTGTTAGAGGCAGGAGCAGATGTAAGGAAGGCACAAAACATGCCAAGAAGTCACACCACTTCTTTGCTATTGGATGAGTCATTTTACTTTGTGTGTTTTTATTCTGATATTAGTAGAAATTCTTCGAGTCCGTGTGTCTTTCTGGAAAGCTCTTTTTATGTGTGCATGTTGTGTGTATGGTATGTTTGCGTCAAAATTTTCTCTACCCCTGGAAAAGTTACACAACTAGGTTTTGTTAATTATTTAAATATCCAGTGTAAAATGCAAAATGACTCAATGTTCTTCTGATTATCAGTAATGTTCTGAGTCAAGAAGGTGATAGTATAGTTTGTCTAAATTTAAATTGATTGGCAAGTAACTTAAAGAAAATTCAAAGTTAGTGCTGATTAGCTATCTCCTATCAAATTTGTGTATCATGTACTTGCTCCATTTTTTTTTACCCTGTAAAGTCTTCTGAAAATTGAAAACTAATTTATTATCATGTAGTTATTAGCACAATCACAAAAGAGGTCACTGGTCTTTCCTTTAATTTCTGTCACAGGCTGCAGGCCATATTATGCTAAATCAAGGATATGGAAGATAATTAACATAGCAACTCTGGCAAGTTTAATAGGTGAGTGATGAACATTTAGAGATGGGTTTCAAAATCTATGTCTTAATTACTACCTGCTTCAGTGCAGTGCTGAAGCTGGCACTTGGGCACATGTGTCACAGGTACCTTGGGTTGGGTCAAAGTTTTCATGCATTGTCTTTAAAATTATTATTAGATTGAGAGACTTCAAAGCAATTTTTAAAAGGGTTTTATTTAAAAAGAAAAAAAAAGTGGGAGAAGCCTTTGGCCGTCTAAGATGGAGGTGTTTTGGAAGCATCTACTGAGTGACAAGGGTTGACATCTGGAGTGACATTGCACCCCAATGGGACATTTGGCGTCTTCTAGAGACAGTTTAGGTTGTCAGATCTGGGGGAGATGGTGCTTCTGACATCTCTGGAGTAGAAAGCAAAGATGCTGCTAAATCTCCTGTGATGCACCACCCCACAGTAAAGCACTGGCCTGAAATATGAGTACTGCTAAGGCTGTGGGCCCCTACCCCAGAATCAGCCGCTCTACTGCTTGTTATTTTTCACTGCTGGTTACCAACAGGTGTCACCACAGACCCTGTTCTATTTGCAGTGTTATCAAAGAGAGAGATCATAAACTCTTGTAACATATGGAACAAAATCCCAACTGCAAAGCTTTTGTGGAAGGCAGTTACATGCTGGTGAGCTGAGGCCTATGTAACCAAAATTGATCAATTACACAAATTAAGCATAGCCCTTAAGGAATTTATTTTATTGGTCTGGACATCTGTTGCAGTATTGTCCAAATCCAAAACTCAAATGGTGCCTCGGGTTGCCAAGTTAGGCAAGAAAATCTAGTAGCTATAAAAGTACAACTGAAAACCCTATATTAATATCACGTCCATCTGCTGAATGTTACATAAATATGCAGACTTTTTATTTTCCTTGGGAATAACATTTATTTTTACAGTGCCCAGTTTGACATTCTTATGACATTCTGTTCAGTTTATTACATTGTAACTTTAAATGTTTCTTCAAAAATGCATTTATAATGTTGTTGTTAATCTTTTTTCAAGGGTCTCTACCACCTGTTTAACTTATAGTTAAATAGAGGAATCCTTTTTCTTACAGGAAGAATGGGAAATCTTTGGACAAAGAGGCTCAGAAAAGATTTTGAGTAACACTTGTGTAGTGTAAAGGGAAATTACATAACAGCCATGAATGCTAATATTCCATCCTGCTCCTTCACAAGTTGAAATGTAATCTCCATTTTAAACTAAATTAGCATCATTTCCAAACAGAGTATCATATTTATATCAGATTTATACAACCACATCAGATTACTATTAACATGTAAAATAGTGTCTTTTATGCTGCGGGTAAAAAATAGATTAAAGAGAATGATTTGATTTCTACTTTAATGTCAGGGATTTAAATTAATCTGAGTGGACATGTTTAGGTGGAGAGTGGTTCTGACATTGGCAAAACAGCAGGTAGGAGCGGCTTTACCTTACGAACCTGTTGTGATCCTGGCATGAAGAAAACCTCGCAGTTATAAAAGTACATCTGAAAATCATGATGTTTCCATCATGTCCATCTGCCGAATGTTAAATAAATATGTTGGTTGGTTATTTAAATATGCTGAGTGGTTAAGCCAACTGGAAAATTATAGGATATATGTAGGAAAACTTAGAGGACATTTTTCTTTATGTGCCCCCCTTTCATTCTAATTTTATATACCCGATAAAACACTTTTTAGTAGTTAATGATTGAGTCAGTTCTACTCTAATAATAAGACAATTTAGAATGGTCTGGGAAACTAAGAAAACAAGAACAAAATGAAAAAACAAACAAAAAACAAAGCAAACAAAACCTGGCTCAGCTTTGGGGGAGATTTCCTTATGGTATTTTCTATTTTACAGGGAGAAAAAGCTACATAGCATTTTGTCAAATTCATTTTAAACAACATTTTTAATTGCAAAAGTGGTACATGTTTACTAGGGGACATTTAGATAATATGTCAAAAGTATGTTGAAAGTAAATTGAATTTCCTTTATTTTAAAAGAACATACATTATTCCTAAATTAGATAGTGTGAGATTCAAGAAAAGGGTAACAATGAATGTTGTTTTTTCCTTTATTGGGCATTAACTGTCATTTGAAACAGCATTCTTGGATTCCTCCGCACTTGGAACTTACATAAGAAGATTTGCCTGAATAAATCCCAATTATATTCAGTTTCAGGGAAATACATCTACAGTGTGAAAAAAGATAAAGTTAGAGGGGAAAGAGGAGATGGCTGAGAGTTGATTGGTCATCAAGGTGAGAGGCATCAGTCATTAGCCATTTATGTACTGTTGAGTTAATCCTGCTCAAAATAAAATACTTTTTAAATTGTGCCTGTACTGGAAAAGTAGGGACAGCTGGGAGATAGGAGATCACTTGGAAGAATTTTTATGCCATAGGTTGACTTGTAGAAATGGAGGATGAGTAACATATCCAGGTACAAGAACATAAAAGAGCACCCACCAGATACATGTGACACTTGAGTTTTCCCTACCATCACCCTTGCAGCTGTCATCCTGCTGTCTTGGACAAATCAGTTACTCCACTGGCCAGATAACCAGTATGGAGACTGTGTCACAAAAGTTTGTAAGTGGTAGCAAAAAAAAAAAAAAAAGTGTTTAACAAGTTACTCTGGATCAAATTGTGGTATTATGCATGTATGAAAATGTCATTGTGAAGTCTACTAATTTGTACAATTGATATGTGTTAATAATTGTCATAAAAAGGAAAAATTTAAAAATTTTTAAAATTTAAAACAGGCATTCAAAGCCCAGAACCCAGTAGTAAATAAAGGTCTAGGAATTCTTAGAGTTTATATTTATGTACCCAGTTAAGTAGATGGATGGTGGAGGAGAAGGGATAACTGGCTTTTGGGGAAATACACTCTCACTGGCCAAACCAAGAATAGCTCTTTGAGTCCCAGTAGTTTAAAAACCAACAGGCATTTTCTTTTCCTGTTCTGGAACTGCTGCATTTATTGAAGTCATAAGCCTGTAGTCTACCTTTGGACTCCTGATGTAATTTCTGAATCACCAACCATTTCTGAGACCACAAGGTATTTAAAAATAAGATAAGAAATATTGACTGAGACTCCCTGAAGCCTGCAAGGGAAACAGAGTTGCTGCAGCTGAGGTTTACAGAGGAATTTCTCTCCTGCAGATCGTGCACATTGAAAATGACATGATCTATCCCAAGGAATAACTTAAGGCCTGATCCACTTTAACAGCTCCAAGTGATTTATCATAAATGTGCTTATTTGGAAGGTTTAGCAGTAACTGCTTATGGGAGGTGGTGGGGTTAACTACCAAAGTTGTACATAACTTGGATTCTGTGTATGGCAATTAATCAAGAAATTATATTCTTTGACTTTCTAACAACCCACATGGAGTGCTACCTCTGTGGCATGTTTAAATGGAGAAAGAGATGAAATATTTCTTCTAATAAAATGCTAATGGTTTTATTTTGGAGAAAAAATATTGAATTATTGTAGTGTTAGGTTTATCTGTGTGAGGGTTTTGCAAGTCACAGTCAATAAGTACTTCTGACAGACAACCAACTATTTCCTGAATATGATATTCCAGTCCTCTAACTGACTTCAGGATTATGGTGAGCCTCCTTTATAATGCTGGTGAGAGAGCCTGGGAATAAACCCGGTGGAGAGAACGGGAGCATCCCAGGTAATTCCTGTGGGCATTTGTTAGATTTTAAAAACCATTATTTAACCAAAAAAAATGTTGGCATATATTATTAAAGACAGAATTAACATTGGTTTCTAGTGTCTCTCCAGGTCATAACTTGGGACCCATTTAATTGAGTTTTCATAGCAAGCATTGCTGGAGGATTCCAAGCAACTTCTCTTGAGTTACAAATTTAATATTTGCAAACCTGAAAGAATCTAAAAATGGAAATTTTTGGTGACCAGAGTGGTTCTATAAAGTGTTTTTCATGTGAATGTTCCTTAGTAAGGTGGTTCAAATTGCTTATTTTAATATTTAATTTTTCAAGCATTAGTTTAAAAAAATGACAGCTTCACCTTTACAGAGCACCTATTTTATGAGGATGATGGTCAAGACATAGAGGGAATAATTCCTGACTTCTACCTTTTAGGATCTTCCTAAAGTCTCTGTGCTGAAGCACAGAGAGACTTAGCCCAACTATTTGTAAAATGGAAGGTATAACACTAATGAAATAGCCTGATGCTGGACACTTTATGATGGTCCTAACACTGTGTTGCTATTATTTTTTCAGCCAAGTGAATTATGTTATGCAGTTATCAAGAGGAGTGACCTGCATATAAAGGAAGTTCTTTGCAGTTCTGGAATCTCTCCTGTCATCCACTTAACTGCAGTGGTAGGGGTATTTAGGAACCTCTGCTGTAGGCTATCACGGACGTATGTAATGCTTGCCAGAGGCCAGGCAGCGTTTAGCCTTTGATTGTACTCATGACTTCACTTAATCCTTAGAACAACGTAAGGAGGAGATACTGTAATTATTCCCATTTTATAGATGTGTAAATCAGCTCTGAGAAGTTAAGCAGCTTGACCAAGGCTGCATAGGTTGCAAACAGCAGCAAACTGTATACAGGCTTTTAAACACTAAACTTTTTTCCTATGAGATATGAGAGAGGTATCATTTATGCCTGGGGTAGTAGATGGGGTTGAGAGAAGAGTGGTAAAACTATATGTAAGACAATTATATAAAATTGGAAACATGGTCTTGGTCTGAACTTTCAGAGATCTCTAAAAGTTATAGATCTGAATTTTAGTGAGAATCTATTCCATTCTTTATAGTATGAAAAAAAATCCAACCTGTCTGGGAAGGCAGACTTATGAAATCTTATAGTGGCACTTTTTTAAACTTTTTTTTTTTTAAGTAATTGGAGACTCATAAGAAGTTGTAAAAATAAAAATGTACTACATACTCTTCACACAGCTTCCCCTATGGAAACATTTTAGATTACCATAGTACATATCAAAAGTTGAAACTGATTTTGACAAACTGTTGTTAAATAGACTATGGACATTATATGCATTTCATCAGACTTTAGATGCTTTTGATTTGATGGTTTGGTACAGTTCTGTTTAATTTTATCACCTGTATAGCTTTGTGTAACCGCCAAAATGTAGTTTCTTTTTTAATGCTGGCATAAAAAATGAAAATAAAACACTTGGAATAATCGATCATTTTTGTTGTATGGCATTGTCATGTTTGGAATTACCTTGCTGAAAATCCTACTCTTTTAAAATAAATTTATGTCTTAATGGAATATTACTACAATATGAGTGGTTATTTACAGTTGAACAAGGTTACACTTGTCTATAGAAAATGATTACCCTTAGAGGATATAAAATGATTCCATTAAAAAATAAGGTTCATATATACTTATTACTTAATGCTTACTAGTTAGACTTAATTTTTAAACATTTGCAGATAGAAACAAGAGGCTTTGGATTTTTCTAAGCATTTAAAATGAATGAGCAGTCTATGGGGTACAGAGGTGTAAATTAACACAGACTACTGTTTACTGCAATTTTGTGCTTCTTGTTTTCTAGCTCTTGTTTTGCAGATGAGGGTGGAAGTAGATACCTAATTTTCAGTATGCTACTAAGATTTGTAGATGCATGTGTTTAAAAAGGGGTTAAATTTTAATGAAAACATACTCTTTAGTCACTGTGCTTTAAATTATAATTTTAAAAGCCAATCATTTTCTTTTTTGACTGACATGTGGCATTTTGGAGAAATTTTTAAATCTTCAAAGTCTATAAGAAATTAGTTTGGGGGGCTTATACATACTGTATTTAGAATAGAAAAAGGACAGCTCATGGTGAAGGGATTGAATTAAAATCATTTGTAATTATGCATCACAAAGGCACAATCACAGTACATCCATTTATATGTGCATCTGTGCATCTGCCTCTGACCCCCGCTTTCTGGTTTCTGTCTCTTTTCTTTACAAAATCTTTAGTTATGTGTAGATGCACACATTAGAGAGGAAATTGGGGCTAATGATTTAGGAGTGTGCTAATTAATTCTCATTAGGTCCTATGAACCAAGAGGAATAGTGAAAGGTTGTGTGCTTATGCATATACACTGTGTACATTTGTCCATGCAGCGTCTTCTTCTGAAGGAAAGTTATGCTGTTGTGTGTGTTTTCACTTTAGGTTCTCACACATAGTGACAGCTCTCAGCGTCCAAAGTGCTGACGAGGTGTCATAGAGATGTGATAAAGAGAAACATCTACTGCATTTTCTGTAAGTAAATGTGGCTTTGTGCTAAGAGAACATACTTAATCAGATACCTGTTCTTCCTGAGTTTCTTAATTTAAGCATCCTGATTTCTAATTAGCAGTTCAATTACATTCATTGTTAGTTTGTCTTTGGTTATCATTGATGATCGGCCTTTGCTAAACAAAGATATGTAATCATTCTGGGGACATTCATAGTGTTTTTTTTTTTTTTTTTAAGGTTTTAACATTTGATAATAGGTTTTCCAAGAACTTGAAGGGTAGCTTTTAACATTTCTTTTCCAGCTGAAGTATTTCCTGAGTTCTGTCCAAGCCCTCTGTATTTAAAGAAAAGGCTTTTTGACATTTAATAGACAATGTTGTGGCTTTTTTTACTTCAGGCAAATGTATAGACATTTAAACAGCTACATTTTGCTATCGTAATTGAGATACCTTGCAGAAATGGCAATTATAGGGCGATTGGTGTCAAAAATATTCAGAGCAAATTACATTTTACCAATTTTTAAAAACTTTCAAATCCTCCCAATCCCAGTCTTTCAAATGCTAAGTAAACTATGTGTTTTTACATTTTGTTAAAGTTATTCCAGATTTTCCCTCGGTTTAGCAGAACTCCAAAGAGACTACCTAGATCAAAACCATCAGTGAGGACTAGATTTTTAAAATGAAACAAAGCCAGGACACTCTGTTTTGTTCAGACTACCAACCTGGCTTTTGCTCTGAGAATATTCTTACTCCCAAGTTAGTTCCAGTTCTGTTTATTCCGTTCTAAGCTTAGCAAAGTTTCCATAGCCATTCTCTTCAAACAGCACTTTTTTCCCCCGAGCTGGAATTTATATTGTGTTCACTCTATTCTGAAGGTCCCATGAATGATTCTAACACAAAGAACAATTCTTCTTCTGATCAGGGAGAGGAGGGTGAATCGAGAAAAAAGATAAAAATTACAATTTTAACTCCAAAACAAACGACTTGGGAAAAGAGAGAAAAGGAGAAAATGAGAACAGCACAGGGGAAGTAGAAAAAAGGAAATAAAATCATTTGATGAAGATTTCAGTACAAAACAGGTGATGAAACTGCAGCAAAACAACAACAAACACAGCATTTAAGGATCAAATATTTAACATATTTTAGCTGCCAGGCTATTTTCATTTATGAAATAAATATGCAGTTTCACAGATTTGAATGTGGAGAAAATGTTTACGTATTGAAACATGAATTCTTTAAAAATAATATGAGATAAGCAATAGCCCTATTGAAAATCATTTTTAATTGGACTAACTGTAAATGTTTTGGTTTAAAAAAGAAAACATTAAAGTAAGCTTTGACTTCTGTGGAATGTTGGGAGTGGTGAAGTTTTTGGTTGTGGGATTATCCTCAAATTGCCTCACAGTAAATTTTTATTTTAAAAAGTTAAAAGAGAACAGAGGAAATCAGCACTTTGTTTTGAGTTTGCCCAAGTGCCCAGTTAAAGATGAATGAAAAACTAAGGGTTTGGTGGTCATTCTTATGAGGTCCATACTAGTGTTAACAGCAAAATGGCATTATTTAGACCTAAACAATGTATGCTTGCAAACATCCAGGGTCAGGAAAATGAAATTGTCCTATCTTTGTTGTCTTGGGCTTTGACATACTTCTTTTTGAGGCCATATAGAAATGACAATATGAAAAGTGAAATATTCACACTACAAAGTCAAAGAAAATCTGTATATGTATTTCATTTATCAAGCTCCCACTGCTTTGTACTGGCCGTAGAGGGTACAGTGGTGCCCAACCTCCTGCCTGTTGAGATTTACACTCTGTTAGAGACAGACCAGTAGAAAAGGATAACAGAGTGTGAAGAATGGGAAGTAGTGAGTGTTATCAAACCACCAGAAAAAATGACATTCTCAGTTTAACTGGCATCCTCTCACCCCTCCTTTTGCTCTTTGTCATCTTCTTCTCACCCTCTCTTTGTCCATTCATTTTCCTCCTGTTTTATCCCCCCGTGATTTTCTCCTTCCCTCTTGATTTTTCTTTTCTAAACACAATTCAGACAAACTCATTTTAAGCAAGAGAAACAATGTAGCCCAGAGTGCTGGTACACACCTGTAATCTCAGTCCTTGGGAAACTGAGGCCAGAGGATTGAAAGTTTAAGAACAGCCTGGGGCACTTAGTGACTTCCTGAGACCCTTTTGGGGAACTGTGGGGAGGCAGCCTAACAGAATTTAGAGAGGCAGCATAGTGAAGTGATTATAGCTGCCATAGGTTTAGAAAGGTGTGACTTAGTTTGGAACCAAAGCTCAACCATTAACTGTCCTACAACCTTAGCAAAAAGAGATCAGCTTGGTTTCTTCTCTTATGAAAAACAGGACTCAAAATACATACTTCACAGAAATGTTCTAACAAGTAGATGAGATCCTGTAAATCAAGTCCCTGGCCTTCTGCCTGACTGGTGGTGAGCTTGCACAGATTGTTAGATGCTACTCTAACATAACCATTAATATTTTTATTATTATTGCTATTTTATCTTTTATCATCTAAGAGGAATGTATGTATTTAAGATAGCTAAGAAATAGTGAATGATGGTATTAACTAATTTACATTTTTTTTTCTCTAAAAGAACCGACTGGTTTTGTATTATATATCTCTTTTATTACGGTTTTTTCCCCATTCAAAAATGCTATTTTTTCATGTTAAATTTTTTTTTGTATTTTAAATAAGTTGGACTTTTAGACACACCATTAAAGGCTCTGCCACATTAGATACAACTGCTGTCTTTTTAGAACTAGAACTTGAGCCAGACTTCAATTAGCCCTGTTAGGAGACAGGGAAATTTATTAATATTTACTTTGATTCAGAGTGATTGAGACACAGGCTCAGCATGGCCATATAGAGTAAGGTAGTAAGATTTCCTAGTGTGACTTATGAAATCAGTCTTACTATATTATAGAGATGATAAATATATGTGAATATGTATCTACATAATTTGATAGCATCAAAGGTGAACTTCAAAAATTTAAACTTGTTTAATTTATCCTTAATCAGGACATCTTCCTACCAGACTTCAAGAACACTTTTAGATTCTGGAAGTGCTTTTATTATTTTGCTTACATTCTGTCTTCCACCAAGTAAAAGTGTACAAAAGGTAAAGGTGACACAATCGTATGTGGAATTTAGGTATCTTTCTTTCTGTATGTGTTTAGTGTGTATGTCCCTGTCCTCTGCCCTGGGTCTAGGCATTAGCATCACTTCAAATCTCTCTTCCATGAATGGTCCATTTACTCTCCTGCCTTCTGTTTTGCTTGTGTGGTTCGATCTGCTTGAAATGACTTTCCCTGCCAGAATGAAATCTTACTTATCTTTTAAGGTCTGGTTCCAACAGCATCTATTGTGTGATTTTTTTTCTCAGCTCCTCTGAGTAGAATGAACTAGTCCTTCTTTGTACCCCAGAGCTCTTTGTTCCCGTCCCGCGTACATGACAGCCGTGTGTGTCTTTTCAGTCTTCATACCAGGAAGTCCTGAATGGTGGGTCTTCATTTTTCCAGAAAATTCCATTCCTGTGTTCAAAGAGTTCCCAGTCTGAGCAGAGAGACAGACATATAAACACACAATTACATTGCTTTTTGAAAAGTTATTTAAAACAATAGTCTAAACTGGTGCACAAAAATGAGCACTAATTTACTAAAGAAACTTGCTTTCCTTTTCATGTGAGAATGGAGCAGTCGGCATGTAGGTATAGAGTGTTTTAAAAATAGCAGTGTTTTCTCAGCCCTTGTATCGATATTTATGTTGTTGCTCAGGATCAGTGAGAAAAAAATCACCACAAAACAAAGAAAACAAAGTTTCTTAAATGACATGGTATATCTGATGTTAGCATGAGAAATGTCAGAGCCTGTTGAAACTGTGACGTACAGCAGGAGTGATGTTTAGTGCTCCAAACCAAATAAAGTATCACTGAACCTTCTCTGTAAGCTAAGACTTTAAGTGCCATTTGTTTGTTGAGTTTTGCCACTCTTAATTGCTCAGTTTGGAACTGGACCTTTAAAAGTATTTATAATTTAATTGGTATGTTGTTTATTTTAAATTATATTAAAATGACCTGTTTATATTAAAATGACATGCTTTCCAAAACCTAATATTGCCTTAAAAACGTTGTAGGAGTGAAGGATTTCAAAATGTTATTCTAAAAAGCAAGGGAAAAGGTTTTAGACAAGCACACAGCCCAAATTTTGCAAATTTGATTATTCTGAGCTTTTGAACAGTTATAAAGCCATCTTTTCTTTTATATTTGCTCAGAGTTTGGGACTTTGGAGAAATGTTTTTAATGATTGTGATTTTTTTTTTTTTTTTGGTCCTGGTCTTTTTTATCCTTCTCTGAGTTAGTCATAGTATAGCGGCTCCTAACACCATAGCCTTTACCCATATATAGCCAGGCAAAACTTTCTGCTGTTAAGTAGAACTTATGAATACTTTAGAGAAGGGAAGCATTGCTATTCTTGAGCAAACTCCGAGAGTTTAAAAACATTATTTTGAAATGTGCTTCCTTAAAGTTAGAAGAACTTAATTAAGTTCCCAGGGTTAATTGTTTCTGAAGTGTTAACATGTCATTTGTCTATTCAAACTCCAAAGCAAATCTAATATGGGATTTAATAACCTGTTTATGTGAATAGAAATTTGGGGTGGGGGTGGCGTGGGAGAAGAAGGAAAAGCTAATAGGCTTTTACCTAGTTAGTGGGTTTAAAGAAGAATTCTTTCTGTCTTTATTTGAAACAAAAGGTAAATCCTATGTGCAAAACTCCTTCAATTGGGAGTATAAATTGGGATGACAAGGAAGTTTTGGAACAAAACAGTATTTTTATACCATGTTCATTTCATATTTATCACTAGCTTGTTTGCTAATTTTCATTTGCAAGAGGCAATTCTTCCAGCTAACTGGGTGCCTCAATGGGCCACTGATTTCTTTGAAGTGACAGTCTGTAAATATGCATAAAAAAGGGATGCAATTAGCGTGTGTGTGGTTCAGTGCAGCCTGATTCCATTGGCAAGTTTACCCACAGTGTTGATAAGCTACATTATCTAGAAAATTGGCCGCTGAAAAACAGCACCTCTGATTGCCAGCAAAGGTTCCAGATAACAGGGTGCTGAAGAGAAATATAATTGAGGTTGAATATATTAACCAAGGTGTCACATGCTCCTTAGAAGCTCTAATTTATCAGCATGTTGGAATTTTTATTAACATTTGGAATGCATTTCTACCACACTAATGAAGTGGAATTGGCAGTTCAGGTTTTAGTTATTGTCATTTCTGAGAAGTTAAATGTAATTTCTCGTTAGACACAGTTATGTAAATATATTTGTTCAAGGGCTAAAAAGAATTATACATTTTGCAAAATACAAATATGTTGTTAAGGGGCAATGTGACAAATCAGTGATGGTTCAAATCCTGAAAACCAGCCATGTCTTTATGCTGTATTTTTTTATGTTACAGCTCTTCTTTGTGGGGGGAATTTGCGAAAAATGCAAGAAGCTTAATTTCATTACTTTGGGCGGCTGGCCCACCATTGTAAAAATCAGTTAAAATTAGCCACTGTTTTAGGAGGCTGGTATATGGAATAGGACTTTATGATTAAACTGTTTTTAAATGAAAACTTGCTCAAATTACAAAGTGAATTAAGTGTTCATAGAAGATATCTGCTTTTCTTTTTCCATTCTTCTTGGAAATACGACTTTCATTTATTTTTTGATTCCAATAAATAGGTTTTAAAAAGCATCTGATAATAGGAATATGAATGTCTATGGATTAGAAATTAACTGAGGTATGCAAACTTGAAATTATTTCATAATGCATATATATTGTGATAAAACAATATATTTCTTAAAGCAAGGGAATAAAAATACTAAACTTTAGGATAATAGTTCATTAGGAATGAAAGAGAAGAAAGGAGTCAAAATACCAAAGAAAGCACACAGGCAGCTGCAGCTGTATAATTCCTGTTAGGTTGTTTCATTATTGTAATTCATTATATATCTATATATCTCTCTCTTTATATCTATAGATATCACATGTTTGTGCATATTGCACATATGTTAGAATATAAAGCATTTTTAAAGGAAATAATTCAATTTATTTTTACTCATAAATTTTGTTTTTCCATGGAATGTTTATAAATTGTGCTCTGCAGAACATTGTATATTCATAAAATGCCTCATATTAATTAGTTATGTACATCTCTTAACACAAGGAATGATGCCTTTTAAAATCCTATTAGTAATAGATATGGTAGGCACAAGCCACTGGTTCCTTAAGACAAGTGATACATAGCAGACATTCTCAGCTTTCCTTTTGCACTTGCTTCTTAGCAAGTCTTGTCCTATACACCTCCTAAATTCATTTCTCCATCTTCTGCAGACTGCTATCACTACCTTTTTTCCATGACCCAATTTTTATCATTACTGTAGTATTTCCTGTGTCTCCCATGCTCATTCTCTGTCCTCAGCTTCTGATTTCCATCACTGATCCCTTCAAGTGTGTGTGATGGTGACAGGGCTGATAGAAGAGGAAGGAATAGTGTTTCCTTTACTAGTAAGAACTTCTGCTTGAAACTGGACTTGACATGGGAGCATCTCAGGGTTGCTGGACAGATTCTCTTAAGGCTACCTTTTTGGGGGAGGTGTGCAGTTTTCACATAACACACACTTTGCTTTTCTTCTTGTCACTGTCTACAATTATCAGACTCTCTTGCAGCTAGAAATCTAGAAGAAAATCAAGTTCACACAGGTAATACAGGTCACAAGATGTTTGGGAGGTTGATTCTAGCACCATTTCCTAACTTTGTGGGTATAGAGTGGGACTCATGGGTGCCCTGATCCTGAATCATTCCTATATTACAATGTCTTTGAACAGATTCCTCACATTCTTGAGAATGTAGATGTAGAGGATCCCTTGGCAGGTAATTTTGTCAGTTTGTTCACATTGTCTCACCTGCTTCACAGCCCTTCTGATGTTTTTGCACATTCTCAATTCCAGATATTTTATTAGATACCTTTCTGCTCCAGGTTTTTGAAGCTGTGAATCTTGATAAATATACCTGAAAATCTGGTTCAAGTGATTCAGTAGTAGGGCCATGTTCAGTGTGAGGCAAGAGCCCATATCATAAAATTAAAAGATGTTCTCACTTTCAGGGTCATGGAAGTTTTTGCTTAAATTCTGTGTCCTAAGTAGTTCTCTGACTTTACTCAAGTGCTGGCTCAGCTCTGTAAAGAAATAGCAGATATCATTGTAAAATAATTAAATCACATCTATGGCAGATGTTCAGACATACCATCATGGGTTAAAGCTGGCCCATTACCTGATTTTGTAAAACTCACCTAGAATACAGTTGCACAGTTCCTATAATGTGTTGCCTCTGTCTACTTTCTTGCTACAACAGCAAAAATGAGTAGTTGCACCAGACTGCAAGGTAGAAAATATTTGCAGTCTGGCCCATTATGAAAATAGTTGCTAATTCATGGTCTGTAGCACTGTGGTTATGACTTAATATGCAGAGTAAGATTGCCCAAGATATGGAATTATGTTTCCCCTTTGAGTCTCTGGCTAAGTTGCCTGAGCTAATTGTGAACTTCTCTTCCCAGATCCCTGTCCATTGATCATGCAGATAGTTTGAAATCAGCCATGATAGGAATATTTACCCCAGGAAAGTTGACAAACTCCTCAAATAATGGCTTTCTTGAATTCTCAGGAATTAAATTATTCTACAACTATAAGTAATAGATGATTCTTTGAAGTGATAGAATAGGTGAAATTAGTGCCTCATCCAGAGCCTGGGTAACTACCTGCATACCCAACTTTAGCTGCTCTGAGTTCCACAGTTGACCGCTTACTCCTATGCCTGCCTCAAGTGCTTTAATAGTTTGCTTTGAGAGAGGTCACAGAAAACCAGTTCTCCCCAAAGCTGGACTTTGTTGGGGATCTCACTCTTGATTGGCCTTTTGTACTTTCAATTGCCTGACTTCAATTCTTCCATCATGGATTTGTCATAGAGTTTATTATAGGATCTGGAGTTAGGTAAAAAGAGCAAAGTGCCCAGAGCACAGAGTATAAGGTGGCATCACAGTCAGGTTAGAAAGCTTCATAAGCTTTAGAAAAGAATGAGGTGAGTACTTTCTAAAATGATATGACCTTGCTGCTGCTTCTCCTCCCCCTGGGCTCATTTACCCAAATAAATTAAGTGTACTTGCATTGCCTTAAGTTCTAAACTTCTAAGTAACCCAGACTGAAACTCAGAGCAATAGATTGTTATCTATTGACTATTTTAAGGGATAAATGAGATAATATGTAGAAAACATTTAGAACAGAGACTGAAACAATAAGGGAAGAACAGTTGAGCACATAGAGGAAGAGAAAGACTACACACTAGAGCTCCTATTTCTCCTCTCCTCATCTTGCTGTCTTCCTGGCTCCCCAACCCCATACATCCTGTGTTTCTACTTGCTTATCTAAATGCCACTCCCACCCACCCAGTGAAGAACCATTTTGTCTATAAAACACTTAGTGGCTATAGTTTTTTCAGTGATACTCATTTACTCCAAATTATACACTTTTCAATCTCTGACTCTATTATTCTACCAGATGAGTATTTCTCTCCATTGTGTCTATATCATATAACATGTTATGTCTATGATAATTTAAAATACATTGACAGACATAATAAAACCAAAATAATGCTACTGCAAAAACTATCCTTAGAAGAATGTTGAAAAAAATCCAACTTATGGCTTTAGAAATGTGGTTTCTGGGATTCTTACTAAGTGCTCAATAAAATTATTACCCAGAGCCTATGCATAATTCCATTTGCAGCATAGAAAGGTGGGTATTTGAATAGTCTGCAATGCCTACAAAAATTGTTTCCTTAACTCAGCTGACTTTAATTGCTATATTAGTAACTCCACTTGTTTTAGCCAATTTAGTTCATTTATGTGCTCTATCTTAGCCTCCTTTTTAACTTCTTCATAGTTCTCATCACTATTCATAACATTACATTTTTAAAATTAGAAAACAATCTTTTTCCCTATCAATATCTATGCATGTAGACCTCTCCACAATGGCTGTGTGTCCTCTACAGTCATCCCAGCCCAGGGCAGGGGCACAATGATGATATGCTGCCATGACCAAGGGAAAATATACAAGGTGTAAACTTTCCAGGGCCAGAGAGTAGTGACACAATGTGACCCCAATACATGTTTTTTAGAGTGACTAAATGAATGAAGCCATTGGCACATGTTCACCAAGGAAGCTTTCTTTATTTAAACCTGATAAATGTAGTTTGCTACAAAGAACAAGGATCAATGAATATAAAGTAGTCTCCCAACCTTATACCCAAGGGCACATTCTAAGACCTTCAGTGGATGCCTGAAATAAAAAAGTGCCAAAACTTAAACTTACTATGGTTTTTCCCCAAATACAAACATACATTGAATGGCTTTTCTGTGTTAACTACGTACTTACCATATACTGTAGCCATAATTTTTGTACTATGATATACAAAAGCAAAATTTTTTTTTCTTTTTTGTAGTTTCACAGAAGATTCATAGATCTTATTTTCTCACTTATAAGGAAGCTTGCTGGAACTTCTCTTTAGTATATCCAGATTACCAGCCTGACTACTTTTGGTTTGGGGGCCATTATTAATTAAGGATTGTTTGAACATAAACACTTGTGATACTGTGACAGTTGGACTGAAAACCTGGATGACTACTAAGTGACTGATTGGTAGGTAACATATATAATGTGGACAGCCTGGTCAAAGGAATGATTTATATTTTAGCTGGGATGGAGTACGAGGGCGTAAGGTTTCACTACACTAAATAGGACAACTTAGTTTAAAACTTATGTATTATTTCTGGACTTTTCTGTATAATATTTTTGGATTATTGTTGACCACAGGTAACTGAAGCCAGGGAAGGCAAAACTGCAGATTTGGAAGGGGGTGGAAAGCTACTGTATATTCAGTGATTTTTTTCTTAAATTAACCCTCATGTGCAAAATACAGAAACCATTCCATGCCTAAAAATGAAAATATGACTCCATGAATTCTTGATTTCATAAATATTTAAGTCATGAGGAGGAAAATGAATTTAGAATAGGATTATAGCCAAAATGACTCTTGTGATACACAAATGGCTTCATAGATTGACTCAAGATTGGGTCCACCTCAGAGTTGTTATGCCATGAAGGTATAATGTTGTAATCTTAGGCAGGAACAGAGTACCTGGGGCTGAAGGAACCAGTAAATTCAGTGCTGGTGATTGCTATATTTTTCAGTAGGGTTCAGCCTGGTTTGACCTGTGCAGTTGTGGTGTTCTGAGGTTGTGGAATGGATGCAGGAAATGGATATTAAGACCTCTACTCTGGCCTCAGTAAGAACAGTGCTGCCTCTATCTCTTAACACACAGGTACCTACTTAAGATTTAATAGAAAAATTCTTAAAACTCATTTTTCTCATGAACTGTTATTCAATTTAGAATTGCGAGTGAAAACATATGGACATCTGCATTTTTTCCAGAGGACTGAGGTGATTTCACTTTCTGGACAAGTAATAGCAATCTATTGGCTTACTGCTTGGTATATACACAACAATATCAAAATAAATATCTCTCACCAAAGTACATGCAAACACCTACATTATTCTGTGAATAAGTCATCATGTGATCTTATTTTGACTTTGGAAAAGATAAATTATTTAAATGTTTACTATATGGTCTCTGGCTTTCACTGGTAATAAGATCATTGTCTTAATGCCAGTAGGTTGTGTTTTAGTGTGCATTATCTTTTGCATTTGTTCCTGGACCAAAATTCTATCCATCCATTTATTTATTGAAATATTGTTGCATGCAAAGCTCTGGCTCTAAAGATAAATGGGCAAATAAGATAATCCTGGATCCAGTCTTCTTAAAATTTACATTCTCCAGAAAGAGATGGAGTTTAAACAAATAAAAATTATATAACATATAATTTTACTATGGTTATGGCTAATATTAGTATGAAAAAACTACAGCGTCCTTAGAAATTTTACTAGGAAGCTCCAGTGTAGTTCAGGGTTCAGGCCATTGGATTGGGGCCTTTGTGTAGATACCCTACTTAACCAGAACTGGAGGATAAACAGGAGTTGAATTACAAATTGGTGGAGAAGCTAGTTTCAGCAGGAATTATTGTTGGTTAGTTCTCAACCTTTTTTTCTTAGTAAAATAGGCTTTTTCTTACTTTTACACACAATTGCCATATGCTTAGAAGGAACATAAATATAGTCAGTGGGAAAAATATGGAGCAATGAAAACGTGTTTGATTCCCAGGTCTGTGCTTTCCTTGGCTGTGTGCTCTGTGCAGCTTTCTTCTTTTCTCTGATCTTTATCTGTAAGACAGTTTTCCTTCAGGATGGGAAGGGAAGATTAACAATCATTTCCTAATGATAAACACTGATACACCAGTGTACTGCTGTTCAAGTAATTTACCTAATCTTTCTGATAGCCCTATAAGGTAGGTAGTGCTGCCATCCCCATTTCTCAGATGCAAAAAGTAAAGCAGGAGGCTAAATAACTTGTCCAAGATCATGCTAATTGGCAAGTGATAGAGCTAGGATTTAAATCTAGCCCAGCTCCAGAATCTGTGTGTTTAGCTAACTCTTGATTTTTAAAGCTGTTAACTTAGTGATGCCCCTAGCAAAGGGAACTAAAATAATCTTCATCGACATTCCTTTGGCTGTTGGCCAATCTCATACCCCAAACCTTTGTTGGTCTGGAGAATTCCTCAGAGGCACATGACCGAGTAGAAGAAAAAGCATTCACTTTCACTAAGGAACTCAGAATTGTGATTATTTGCCAGAATTGGTTGTCTTGAAAGGATTTTATTGTTTGCCATTTGGTTTTCATTCGGAGGCCACATGTGACTGTAACATAAATACTTGTGAAGGGATATCATTACTCTGAAACTCAACATTTACATGTCAGCTCCCTGTCTTTACAGCAACTGCTGCTGTGGGTTATTTCTCTTCTTGTCTGAAAATCAGTCTCAGACACAGAATTTCTGTATCACCTATAGCCTTTTTTAATGATTAAGAGAAGGACTGAAGTTATCTTGTCTCAACTCATCCCATATTATAATCATTAAACTTTGCCATGCCTTAAAGTCCAGAGAAACGGCCTGAACCTTGAATGAGCTGTTTGTCCTCCTATGATTACTGGATTTCTTTCAGTGCTTCTTGGTTTTGAGGGCCCCCAGGTAAGCATTTGCTTCAAGGCAATGAAGGCTCAAACTCTTTGCTTTCTTCTCTCTTGTAAGCTTTCTTTGATCAACTCCTGTTACCCCTCAGGTTTTACTTCTGCATGTTATTAGGCCCTTATTATGACCTATTAGTTGATCTTTACTTAACCTTTAGTATTTCTCACATGATGTATTTGTATGTCTGTGTCTATTCATCATCTTTCTTTTTATTCACTTATATTTTTGTACTTTATGTTTTAATGTTGTTCCCATGAAAATTTAACTTATAGCCAGGATAGAAGCTCCATAAACATGGGCTGAATGAATGATTGAGTAGATGAGTAATGTAGATGAATTGAGTAGATGAATTGTAGATGAATTGAGTAGATGAGTAGATGTTTCCTGATTGGCCCAATTGTTTCCTTAATGCAGCCCTACCTGGAATCTCAACCAGAGACCCTGAAATTTTCTATGAGATATACCAGCACATACGCTTTAAATTCTATTCCCCACCACATCCTTTCACCTTGATGCTTGCACATCAGATTGCTCATACCATGCCTGTTTCTCTCTTTTTTTGTATTCTCCAGCATGGAGTCAATAGACAAACTTCTGGGGGAGTGCCTTCAGAAACTTCTCTAAAGCATACTGCTAGAGAGTAATATTATGCTCTCTATTCACCCTTCTCCAAAATCATACAAGCATACAGCAGTGAGCAAGAATGGATTTGAAACAACAACCACCATTGCAATTGACAGTAGTTAACAGAGCTGAGAAAATCTTTCATTAGGAGCATTTAAATCATGCGGCTTGGTACTACTTAGAAGAGTGAGAAAAGTGGCCTGTGAAACATTTAATGAAATCTGATGAGATTATTGTGCTTCGCCCTTTCTTGGGGGATATGTTGGGTTGAAGAGGAAACATTGGCTCAGGAGTAATGGAGGAAGGGTGTAAGATACCTTGTTCTCATTGCTGTCCATACTGCTGTGGTCTCTATTCCAGTGTTAGGTTGTTTAGCTAGGTACCTCCCTGCATTCCAGAACGTTCCCTGTCTATTAATTCTGTATTTTGAAATTCTAATATCAGAACCATGAGGGTGACATCTTATGAGTTATAAACAACAGCAACTTCAGAACAAACCATCTACTGAGCACATACTGTATTCCAGGTGCATTATATGAATTACTCAATTTCTAAACAATTCTATAAAGGAAATATCATTATTGCCCCCCAATTTGCAGATGAAAAAGGGACAATTTCATGATCAATCAATTCAATTGATAAATTAATGAATCCTCTGTTGCAGGTTATGCACTTATTCCTTCTGAAAAAAATATATACTTGTGCAGTGTAACATATACTTGAAAATAAGATGTCCAAAACCAGGTGAATGTGGGTGAGGTCTGGGAAGGAGTCAGCGTGGTGCTGGTGGGGTGAAGGCAAGAGGGTCAGTTACTGTCACCATAAAAAGAAGTCAAGAGGTAATTTGAGAGTGGTGTGGCTTTAGGTGCTTCTCAAATCAAAACCTGGAGTAAGTACCTTTTCCAAGTATCTGTTGGTCTGAACTTACCTATATGTAGAATAAATGACTCAGTTTTGTTAAATTACCTAATTGAAAAATAGTTGTTTTAAAAAATAAGAAACAGCTGTTAAGTTTATCTGCTTACTACCTTTCTTTGTTGGTAAGGGCCGACTTCCTGAGTAGACTACTTTTTGTGTTTTCCCTTTTTTGCCATCTCCTGGGTAAGTGACTACTAGCCAACATGTTTTGTTACTTCTCCTTGAGACAAATGTAGAGGAGCCACACTTGAGTATTTGTAAACACCATGATACCTTTGATTTATTTTCTTCATTTGGGGGTGGTCAGTGGGACTAGTTTGATTTGGGTTGGTTTCCTGAGTTGATTGAGTTCTCTGTTAGTTTTCATTGCATCCACTTTTAGGGACCTCTTTCTGAAATCTAAGAATAGATTCTATATGTCTTCCTAGTTCTGTTACTATTTCAGGAAATATAATATCATGTGCATTGATCCTGGATACAGTTTAAAGACAAAGAATTATATGCCATCTCCTTCTTTCAAAGCCTATAATATAATCACTTTTTTGGGGGCAGTACTGGGGATATAATCACTTTCAATGTGACAGTCAAAGGTTATTGTGAGAGGTTGAATAGTTGAATAAATTCTCTTCAACTGAAATGTGACTGCTTTTCAAGGAAATCATAAGTACTTGGGCTAGTGAAACCACAAACACGTTCTTTGGCTCTAGGGATTCAAATTAGACTTTGGAGAAGAGAACAATATTGTAAGTTCTAAACTGTTTGTGCTCCTCTAAATAATGAAATATAGATTTCTTTAAAAGCATTGCCTTCCAACTAAGAGTTTGTCTTGATAGCTCTGTAATTTCCAAAAACCTTCCAAAATATTTTATTTTTATTTTTTTAATTTTTATTTAAAGAGAAACAAAAGCATGTAAAGGGTAGAGATAATACAGAATTTCAAAAAAAGATAATAAAAAATCACTAGTTGATAAATTACATATTGTCCTCTTAGAAATAGTTGTTTGAGTTACAAAATTAAAGCATACAATGTAGATATTCAAACAGTGAGAGTGTAAACAGCTATGCAAGCATGAATCTCTACATGTATTTCTATCCTTTCTGTATTAGAGGGAAAAACAAAACTTAGCAAGACAAAACAAAACAAATTCTTATAAAAACATGAAACCAAAAAGTCATATAAAACCACAGTAGAAGGTGATCTACAATGATTACTGTGTTGTTTCTTGTTATCTTCAATAAAATTGTCTATATCATCAGGCATAATTGAATATAGCAGTATAATTGAATATAGCAGTACATAACAATAGTAGTAAAAATAAAACATTGTAGACAGTATAAAACTTCAAAGGCAGGTAATAATCAGACCAGAGTGGATATTCTAGTGGATCTTGTCATCTTAAGTGCAGCTGCCTACACTCTCAGACTTGATACTATCAATCATAACAGCCTTGAATAAAATCTATCAATGCAAAACAGTGATCTAACAAACCAGATTTGATTATGATCAGTCATGGTAAAACAGTGTAGGTATTACAGAGCTTTAGATTAAGTTAATAGGAAATTAAGGATGATTGCTGTACTATGTCCTGTTATTTTCAGGATTACTGTCTGTGCCCTCAAATCTAGTACAGGTAGAATGACTGGAACAGAATATAATGCATCTAAACAGAGTGGTGTGAGTAATGTAGGTTTTAAATCCTGGTGCACTATTAACAATATAGTGTATCAAGGCCATCTATGTTAGAGATTCTACCCATCCTTCTCTGCCTCATTTCTGCTATGCTATTTTTCTGCCTTTGTTTGTCTAGTTTTCTCCTTTATTCTACTGCCTGCCCCACTCATTGAGGCCTTTCTGCCACTGTTCCTAAAATCCTGGTATTTTTTTTCTCTCACTCTAGAATGTCCTTCAGTGTTCTCTATAAGGTTGGATTGGTGGTCACAAACTCCTCCAGTTCCTCTTTGTCATGGAAGCATCTTGTTTCTCCATTAATTTCTAGTGACAGTTTTGTAGTATACATTAATCTGGGCTGGGGGTTATTTTCTTTCAGGGCTTGGAATACTTCACTCCAAGCTCTTCTTGATCTGATGGTCTGTGTCGAGAAGTCAGCCGTGATCTTGATGGGCTTACCTTTATAGATAATTTGTTTCTTTTCTCTGATGGCTTTTAATATTCTGTTTTTATATTGAATTTCTAGTATCTTGATTATTATATGTCTGGGTGTAGCTCTGTTTTGGTTGTAGGTGGCTGGAGTTCTGTATGCCTCATGTAACTGAATGTCATTTTCTTTTCCTATGCTTGGGAAGTTTTCCTTAATTATTTCTGTGAATAGCCTTTGTAATTCGCCTGTATGCATTCCTGCTTCTTCATTCACATTTCTTATTCTTAAATTGTAGATTCTCTTGTCATCTTCTAGCCTTTGTATTGTTACTGCATGTTTCCTTGTTATTTTTAAGAGATCTTTCCTTTCATGATCACACATTGAAAACTTGTCTTCAAATTTTGATAGTCTATCCTTAGTTTGTTTTAAGGCATTTTTCCAGCTTTCAATGGAGTTTTTAATTTCCTGGTAGTCTCTTTGAATCTGCTTCATGTATTTTATATTTTCTTTATATTCTTTATCGAATGTTTCTCTCCTTTTTTATGTTCCTCCCTTCTTCTGACTGTATCTTCCTGAGAGATGCTTCCAGAGAGCATTTCTTTTATTACTCTACTCATATCTTGCTTTACCTGATTTAATATTTTAGTTTTGATCTTGTCTACAAAGTTCCGAAGATATCTCTTAATGTCCATTGAAGCCATGTCTGATGTTGTGTGTTTGCCCCCCTCAGTCTTCCTTGTTTTTCCCTCTCCTGGATCAGTGCTCTCGGGGTTCTGGGCTGGGGGCCTCCTCCTAGCTCTCTCTCCTGTCATGGTCCTAGCTTCTTCCACACAGGTTACAGTGCAGGTCCCAGCCCCCTTCCCTGTTGGCCACGTTTCCTCTGAAGCATGCTGGCGAGGGACCTCCACCCTCTTCTGACTGCTCTTGTTGCTGAGGTGTAAGCAGCAGCTGCACATGCCTGTCCCTCCCCACTGTGGCAGCCAAACTTCGGGGGCCTTCACCTGGTTAGTGCATGCTAGGTGCAGGGAATCGATTTGGGATGGCTCACTGGCTCCTGGCCAGGGGCGCAGCCCAGTCCAAACAAATCCCCGGAATCTGCTCTGGGGAGGGAGCAACCAACTGAAGTCACTGTCACTCCCAGTTCAGGCTCCTCCTGCCCGATTCCAACATGTCGCCCATTTGGTCGCGCCCTTCCCATGGGGGTGGGTCTCATTCCCAGCACTGACCATGGAGTAATAAAGGTCCCTTTGCTGGCTCTGCTCTCCATTGGGCTCACCAACCTCCGACTTCAGTGCTGCTGTGCTTCCTGTGAGTGGCGGCGGGAATGAGTTTGGGTGGTTCTGCCAGGTGGCGTGGATTCAAGCTGGCGCAAATTCAAGCTGGTGCAAATTCAGGCCAGCACAAACTTGACTGGTCCCCACAAAAACGCTGTGTCCCGTAAGTTTTAGCTGTTTCAGTTTTAATCCTGACGTATTTGACGAGCTTTTTTACGTTTTAATTTCTTCCTGTGTCAAGAGGATCCATCTCCCTCTATCTGTGTCTCTCTAGGTTTTTATTCTCACATATGAGTTGTTTCTCCCAGGAGGCTTTGTATTTTGTTGCTCACTGATCGGCCATCTTGAGTTCTCCCAAAATATTCTTACAAGACATGGCAAGTCATTTCAATAAAAGATCGGTCTGTTATCAATATGAAAAGCATTAAAGGAAATCAGCATTATCTTTGCTACTGAGGAGGAAGATCTTCTGTGCGTATGACTTAGGGATTATGCTTTCCCTTCTCTCTCTTCTCCCATCTCCTGTGTTGCTGTTTTTTCCATAGATTCACAGCTATCTCCTGGATTTGAGTATCTGTTTATTTTCTACCTTGAGTATAAGGCTTCTTTTCCTTTAACTGAGACAATTTGAGTATTTTTAAAAGAATCTATTACAGAGAAACTAAATTGAAAGAAAATAGAGCTGATTTTGTTGCCTAGCATCTTATCCTAGTATAGTTGAAGTCTTGCTACCTATTATCTTGTCTGCTGACTCTTTTTGGGTTCCTTGCCTTGGGCTCTTTCTCCAAAACTCCGTCTTGTTTGGGTTGGCTGCTAAAACAAATGCTTCACACTTTCAATTTGAAATGCATTTGAGTACATTGGAAGTTCTTCAAGGCCTGATAGGATTTTCTGACCCTTCTGGGTCAGAATTCTATAAATTCAGTCTCCCAAGTCTTCTTCTGTATTGTTCTTGAGTTCTTTCCAATGTCCTTTTTTGAGAAACCTTTTTATACAGTATGTTCTTATAATGATTATGATTAGTTTTAACAGCAGTATGTCAGTATTTTACAGATGCATGGGCTCCTTCATTTAATCCCTGTGACAATCCCACCAGGCATTATTAATTACATTTAACTAAAAGGCAAAACTGAAGTACAGAAAAATCTAAGTAAGTTTGTATGAGGTTACCAAGCTTGGTGCTGACCCTAAAATGCAGGCTACAGACATGTGATTGTGAATTGAGGCACTACACCATGCTTCTCTGTTCTGGAAGGTTCTTTCTCTGAGCATCAGATGATTTTAATTGCCTTTTTGGCTTTTTTCTTCAGGACCCAGTGGGGCTACTGTATTGAAGTTATGCTGCTCTGGATCTCTGCCATGTTCTGTTTGTCTGCAATGCTCACAACTAAAAGGAAGCTAAAGATAGTACCACATAAAAGCTGATTCTTTGGTTTGACCAACCCTAACATTGTAGGCTCTGACCCTGTCTTAAGTGGCTGCTGAGTTGATCAGGGCTCAGCCAGGAACTCTATCTGTAGGGAAACATTAATAGTTACCCAGTAGATAAGAGTGTATGTTTTACTAGAAGCAGCCAGTGCCACGCACTTTACAGGCACATTCTTGCCATCTGAGGTGTTCCAGCCTGAAACTTTCTCTATGTGCTCAAGTATGCATAATTAGATCCCACACTGGAAACAGAGCAGCTCTATAGACCTGATGATCTTGTAGATTTCTTCCATATGGAGTCTGCTGATGTTCCAGCAGGGCAGCCAAGCCTGTTCTTATTAGCAGAGATGACACCAGAGTTATTTTCCCACTGAGCAATAAACAGGAGAGAAGAGAAAGGCAGCTTTCCTTCTCATGAAATGAAGTGGGCAGGGAAAGGCTTGTCCTTTGCTATTTATTATCCAGACTGCTTACAGACTCTGAAAATGTGCCAGGAATGATCTGAAGAGAATCCTGGGCTCTTTGTTCTCCCACGCTTTTACTCTCCACAGCAGATTCACATCATGGCAGGTGCCAACTCTAAAAGAATAGAGTGTGTGCTTATCCATGAAGGATGTATGAATGAGTATATGAAGAGGGAGCATCATTTTTTTGTACGTTAAAGTGGGACTTTACTGGCTTACTAAACTAAAAAGTTTAGTAGATAGTATTGCTTCAGGCATGGCTTAATTCAGAGGCTTTAGTGATAATGTACGCTTGATCTTAGCCAACATGCTGAGAAGTGATTAAATGATGATATAAGAATTTGTTTTCTTTTCATATTTTGGGTCTGCTTTCCTCTGTTGGCTTTATTTACAAGCAAGTTCTCTTCACTGAGGTTCTCCAAATGTCTCTCCAGGATAAAGACAGTACCTCTTTTCTAATGCTTCCATCTGCCATCCAGCAGTAGTCAGGCTTAGGTACCATGCCAGACCCTGACTGGTCTCTGATCAATATACACGTGCTCTGATGAGTCAATCCTGGTGCCCAAGCAAGCCTTAGAGCTGGGACTAGATAAGCCCTCCAAAGTAAATCACATGTTCTGAGAGTGAATTAAGGGGTAATGTCAAAAAGAAAACTGTGATGCTATTATGTGATGGAAGAGGAAAGCCAAAATAACAGATGTTCATCATAGTACATTCACAGTGCAACTGAGAGGGCAGCAGAGTATATGGAATGCAAAGTAAGACCAAGCCTCATGCCCTTCTCTGTGAAATCTGGGATGTTTGGAGAGAAGGTGAGACAGGAGCTGTGATGGGTATAGATGCAGATGAGGTATTGAGGATTAGTAAGCCTCAAAAAAAGAGCATTTCCTCTTTTTTGAAACTGTGTGTGATGATTTCTCTACTATAGTTGTGAATAACAAAAGGATAATTCATGGATAATTTAGTAACAAAGTTAAGGTGTTTTAGGAAACCTTGTATTCACAATTTGAAACATCTCCATTGCATATGCTTCTCCCTATACAGTGAAGTGGAGATGGTAAGAAAATGTAAGTGACCCTGCCAGGATGATTGTGAGAGAGAGCCTCATTGATAACAAGGGGCTATGGGATGCTGCTGAGCAGGTGACTAGGCACTTTGAATAGCAGATAGCTCGCTTTCACTCACCAGCCTTGTGATCCAAGTTTGTGCCTCAGCGAAGACAAGTAGACCCTCAAGGGTCACTGACAAAGGATCAAAGTAGAAGCTGTTATTTACATTAAAAAATGTGTCTGCTCTCCACTAAATCAGGACAATAAAAGAGGGTGCTTGAAAAACCACCCTGCTTCATGTTGAAGTTTTGAAAATATTTTTATCTGTTTTATTCCAACTTTGTTTATGAAATTCTTTTATTTAGGAATCTCTCCAAAGAACCAAGTAAGTACAGAAGACTTTACTAACAGAAGCTAATAGGTATTTGCTGAAATAATTTTTATTAGTGAATGTTTACTATGAACCAGATTCTAAGTGTTTAATATGCATCTGTACATATAGTTTCCACAATGTCATGAAAGTTCTTATCCTCAATAATGCATGAGGAAACAATTAAGTAGAGAAGTAAATTAGCTAAAGCTCTCTGGCTTGGAAATGATGAAGTTAGGATTAAAACTCAGAAACTAATGGTTCTGACTGCTTCACTGAGCAGGGTGGAGTGTTTTGTAGGCAGACAAGCTGGGCTTGTGTGTCAGTCAGCTTTCTATTACTGTGACAAAATACTTGACCTTATCAACTTAAGAGGAAAGGTTTATTTTGGTCGAGTTTTGGAGGTTCCAGTCCCTGACTGATAAGGTTTGATCCTGTTGCTTGGAGACACTTTGTTGTAATGTAAACTCTTCACCTTTGAACAGTCCTCAGTGGGAGTATACCCCAGTAACCTAGAGACCTCACACTAAGATGCACCTCTTAAGACTTCCACCACCTCCCATAGTACCAAGCTGGGCATTAAATCTTTAACACGTGGGTCTTTGGGTGATGTCTAGATCTAAACTGTAGCACTTGGACACACCTAAGGACACCACTGACAAGGACATGGGCTTTTGTGTGGAAAATATCTCTTAAGAGCAGTACCTACTACTGCTTTGGGCTTTTTAGAGTGATAAGAAAGCAATATTTTAATGTGTCTAGGTGAAGACAAGGACATGGACATTTCAAAGAAAGTGTAATATTATTCTTATTAATAAAAATTATAGTTTAGGCTGGTCTTTTAAAGTATTTGTCTAAGAACAACTGTTAATTCTGTGGATCAGTCATCTTAGGTAGAGTGTAGGACTTTGCTTTTGAAGCCCCACATCTTTCTCCTTTGATGGATTAAATGCTACTATTAAGCAGATGGCTGGGTGGATGTCCCCATTTTGCTGGCCTTACTTTTGTTGAGTGATTTCCTATTATAGGAAGGGAGTATCCCATAATAATGAAAAATTGACAGTAGCTATTGATTAAATTGTTTCCTAGGCTCTTTTCCTTGACTCTTCCCCATTAGTTAAATATGAACACCTCCAAGATGAATGTGAAAAGGTGAAGAGGGGTGAACTGGGTTAGTGCTGTCTTCTTTCTTTTAAGAACAAAATATTATTTTTTTTTTGTGAGAGTTTGCAGGGTTATTTTTGTGGGGTTTTTAGTGGGAGGCATAGTTTTTTTGTTGGGTGTTTTTTTTTTTTTTGGTACTGGGGATCAAACTCAGGACCTTGCACTTGCCAGGTAGGCACTTACCCACTGAGCTAAATCCTCAGTCCCCAAAAATATTATTTTTTATTCTGTTTTCTTAAAGTGTAATCTTCCTAGAATATCTAGGAAAGAGAAAAAGTTACCCAATTACTGGCAATAAATTATTTTTTTTTTCTGGGACATATGAAAGCTTAGGGTGGCAAACACCATCTGAGAAATGTTCTTTTTATTTTGGTAGCACAGCAACTCCAGAAAAATAGGTTAATTGGTTCAGAGACTTGCTCTTACTGTTAATGGCATTTAGCTTGTGAAACTGAACAACTGCATCTCAAGACAGAATGTTCATGAAATCGATATTCTGGTTGCTAAGGGTGTGTTTTTAAGATATCATTTGAATTAATTTATTCAAAGCCAGCTGGTGTTGTTCCCCATTTAACCTCTAGGGGGAAACCTCAACCCATGTCGTGTGGAATGTAACCGGCTTTCTGTTTTCCATTCAACTTGCATATTGTATCTAAGTTAGTACTTTTGATATTTCTAAGTTTTTTAAAAAAACATTTATGTAGAACACCACATAATTGCAGAAAAGATAATAGTCACATACCCTAGGGCCTACTGTACACTTATGTTAAAAGTACAGCTTTTATTGGCAACTAAAGTAATAACCTTTCCATGTCAAATTGCTTTAAATTAAACTTAAAAAAATACACCACTAGCTGATACCCACACTTAGTAATTGTCAAACATTAGCATAATGTGGAATACTAAAGCTGCCTAAATCTTAGGTTTAAAAATAATTATTTGCTTAGATAAATTTTGTATGCAGTAGTATATTATTAGTACCCACCCCAACACACTTCTTCTACAAAGGCAGGATCGATGTATATGTTAATATTATACTTAGGTTTGACATGTAAGTGGGACTGTAACTTAGGTTAGCTTCTGAGAGAGGGGTCTCGGTTAATCTTTGCTCATCCATCCATCACAGACCACATACAAATGGGGTGAATCGACACTTTGGATGGCTTTGTGTATTGTACCTTGTGTTGGATGACCTAACATGTGACCTCAGAGGGAAAAATGCTCAAGTCTATATTTGATTAGGCGGCAACATGGCACAGTCTGCATAATTTGCAGCCATTTCAAGGCACTTGGGAGATGAGGATCCTAAATGATTGTGTGTGTGAAGCCCTCAGGCATAGGTCACAGCAGCCTTTCACACTAATGCATTTGTATTTCCTGGATCTCTCTAGACTCAGAGAGCTTTCAATTAAAACAAAGCACACAGTCCTTTCAGGTGTGTGGGATTCATTTGGTTTGCAAGGTCTATTGTGAAATTGGTTACTATCTGGGCACATCTCCCTGCTAAAGCTAGAAGAATTTTTGTCAATCTTACGGTGTGTGCTGGTTTGAAATAAAGCTATATAAATAGGGATTGACTTCACTATTGTTTATTAATTTTCCAAAATCCTCTACTTTTGAGCAATTACCTTAAAACTTTGTTGATAAAATATCTTGAGAGTAACCACTGGTATACTGGAGAATGCTGAATAGTCTAATAAGCAATATATATATATATATATAATGAGACTGTCATTTGGTAGAAAGATCTGAAAATATCATAAACTTAGAGCCACATGAAAATATTTAATGAAGTCTTCAGACAGTAGAGACTTGGAGGACAAGTACAACTTGACAGACTTCATCCTAAACTGTATTTTTCTAGGTCAGAAGTTGCAAATACAAAGACAGCTGGGGATTGTGGGAACACAGGCTTGTCTGGAGGAATACCAGTCTCAAATCTTGAGTAGAACTCCACTTGCCTAAACTTTGGGACCCCTGTGTCTGTCTTCTCTTAGTTTCTGGGTTAAATAAAGGGAATAGAACATTTTTATTTTCTCATCGTAAGACCTGAATCTGTAATATTTAAGATGAGTCAAAGGATTAGAGAACAAAGATCAAGTTTTGAGTCTTCACTGTGCTGATAGACTTTGGCTTGAATAACACTTTCTGATCTCATATGTAAAGTAGCAAAGCAATGCCTGTTAGTAAGCAGTGAAATGAGAGATGAATTTTTAAAGAAATTATAGTTTAAAAAAAAATATATATATATATATATTTCATGTGCATTAATCTCTATCTTCCTGCCTTGCTCATCTCCACCTTTGGCTTCTCACTTGAGTTGTTTTTAAGTGGAACAGCTTCTACTTTGTATTTCATCATCTTCCTTGACCCAGCTCATGCCCTCTGTCCTTTATACAGCTTTCCTCTCATTGTTCTAAAATCATGTAACATGATCATCTTTAACACATTGTCTGTCATCTTATTATATCCTTCTTTGTACTGTTCAGTTTTGAAACAGCAATTCTTTGTCCCATTTAAGAAAGATCCATTCTTCTGTTGGAGCCCTGCAAAAAACTCATTCTGTATAGTATTCTCTTTATGTTTGTCCTATTGTGGAGAAGAGTGGGTGCTTACTCTACACTAGATTGAACACTTTTATTTTTCAGTGAACTTATCATTTAGCATTTCATCTTACCCTGTCCTAAATGTAGGTGTGCTTTTATGGACAGATACGACTATGTCATCTTTCATTTGTGGAAAGGGAACATGAGGTGAACATGTGTGCTGATTTGCTTTATGAAATCCCCATGGGAGGGCCTTGATAGGCACTGTGTAGTATTTTTCTTACCAGGTCAATAGCGGATGTCTCTCCCTGCAGATGGGAGGCAGGGCTCCGTGAGGGGCTCTTCTGGGATGAAAGCCGTGGGAAAAATGGGAGGTGTGTGGTCAGGGATATGGTTCTTGAGTATCCTTACTGACCCTTCTTACTATAGATCTTCATTTATTCCATGTTTCTTCCACTACTCTATAAAGCTCCAGTACCCAAGGGCTGTCTTTTCTCTGCTTTCAGTGTTTTTGCCCTCTTTTCTGAATAGCACTGGACCAGGTATAACCATAACAGAGAGAACACATTCCATATTGGACAAAGTGTCAAACTTTCCCAAAGCACCGAATGCTCACAGCAACATCTCAGGTAACCCTTGTTATATCCATTTTGTTCATAAGAACATTGAGGTTCACAAAAACTAAGCAGCAAACAAAAACTATTTTCTGTTTTGGATTAGTACTGTCATGTATTGTAGATCTTATTAGTTAAAGAAAAAAAGATGGCCTGATTATTTGGAGACAACTAGATCAGCTGCTCTGTGTTAGACCTGTGCTATAACTATGTTCAGAATGAAAAGAAATTGCTTCTACGGGTGATCAAAATATATGGTGAATGTTTAAAAGTTTTAAAAGCAAATTTATTAATAAAAAATACATTGCCATTAATCACCTTCAAAACACTCCACCTCACTTCTCACACACTTAACCCGCTGCTCACCACTTTCTGAAAACAGTTCTGAAAATCCTCTTTCACGAGTGTCTTTGTGAGGTATGATCAAAAATACCATGAGTGGGCTGGGGACATAATTTAGTGGCACAGGGCCTGCCTGGCAAATGCAAGGTCCTGAGTTCTGATTCTTGGGGAAAGAGAAAAGAAAAGAAAGAAAAAACACACTAAAAATACAGCGAGTGCTGTTGTCAAGTGCCAGCCAATGGAAAGGCAGGTTCATAATACATTATAGCGTGTCTTTCTCCACCTTACTGGCCAGCTCTGGCACCATGCAACATCTGACTTTTCTCCAAAGTAAAAATGATCATGAAAGGCAAGTTTTGAATCAATTTAGGATGTAGAAATAGCCACAGTTGTGCAATGAAAGGCCTTCATAAAAAGAGACCTCAAAAAGTGCTTCAGAAAAGGGGAAGAATGTGGGTGAGTACTTTGAGGGGGATTAATGGTAATAAGTCTGTAACTGTAGCAATAAATTTAAGAAAAAAATGTTAAACATTTGCCATATTTTTTGACTGTGTTGCATAGGTTAAATTCTGGTTTACATGATACAAACTAGCCTTCTCTCTGGGTGACATTTAGGAATGTCATGCCAACTGGATACAGGCATGAGGCTCTGTTTATGGTGCTGAGGAGCCCTGGATAGTTGTGGAGGGAAGGAGTTAGGTTTGTGAAATTTCTCATGAATCTCATGTGATGAGGTGGGCGATCTCTTTGGTTTAGAGACGCAAACTGAGACTCAGAAATTCTTCTAAAGAGAGTTTGAAATGATGCCTCGAGCAAAAGCATATTGGCCCATTTATTTTAAAGAAATGTGTTTTCTAAAACCAAAGCTGTTTGATTTTTAAATGAGTGATTGAAGTCCTCAGTCAAAGCCCTTAGGTGCCTTTGGGGGATGTTTTGCAACCTCTAACCTTCTGCAGCAAGTTTCCTATGTTTTATGTTGTGATATATGGGGAAACCACAAACCTGACTCCTGGGGCCAACTTTCCTGAGGCACTGCCTTTAACTCTGGAAATCATGTAACCGTCAGCCTGCAATTGGTGCAAATTATAGAAAATTCAAGTTGTACACGGCTGAAGTCTGTGAGTCATCCTTGATCTCTCCTGTCACCTTCCCTTAATCCAGTCTTTGTTCATTTCTATTTTTAAAATATATCTTGATTGTGCCTGCTGTTCTCTGTCCTCAGCACCACCTCTTTTGTTTAGGCCACCATTATTATCTCTTGCTTGAACAAATCGAGTAACCTCAGACATCCAGCCCTGACTCCTTTCTACCTGTTCTCTAGAATCCACAATAATTTTCTCCAAATGCAAATATGATCATATAAGCCTCCCTCTTTCCTACTGCTCTTAAACAGCTTCAATGGCATTCTATTCTGCTGTCCTTAAGACAAAGTCCTTTAATATGGTTTATAGTACTCTGCTTTGTCTGACCCCTCTGATCTCTAATCCCTCCCCAGTGTCTCAGCCTTCTCACTAAAACCTTGCTTCATCCTGTCTGCCTTAAATTGCTCCTTCCTGCCACAGGGCCTTGGTCTTTGCTGTTCATGCTATGTAGAGTGCTTTTAAGAAAATCATATTCAGCTTAATATTAATTAAGGATGCCTTGTTTCCTAACTGGGTTGAATCTCCTATGATAGCGCCTTTCAGGACCATATCCATCGTCCATGTAGGACTGATGACAGCATACATTTCATAGTTGTTAACTGTGATGATAGCATCACAGAGATAATTTCTCTACAATTGGAATTCTGTGAAATCAGAGAAACCAATAAATGTTACTTATTATTGTATCTTAACACATAGCATTGACACATAGAAAATTAGTAGTTACTATTAGCTAATTGAATTTAACATATATTATTGCATAAGATCACAACTTAGATCACAGCTTAACCCATCACATGGTTAGTATCTCACAGTTTCTTTGGTCAGGACTGTAGGTGTGACTTAGCTGGGTTGTCTGCTTCAGGATCTCTCACAAGGCTGTATTCATTGTGTTCCAAGGCTAAGGTCTACTCTCAGAGATTTAATGGGAAGCATCTCTTCTAAGCTCATATAATTATTGAAAGGATTCAATAGGTTAGTCAACTTCAGGCCTCATATTTTTGCTAGTTCCTCCTAGTTCCTTACCATGTGATTTTTCCTACAGGGCAGCTTGGTTCATCAAAGCCAGCAAGAGAGACAGTCTTCCAACAATACAGAAATCACATTGGGACTCATCATGGAAGCTGATATCCCATAACCTTTTAGTTGGACATAAGCCACATGTTCTATCTATACCAGTAGGAAGAGGCGACAAAAATCATTAATCCCAAGGAGAAAGAATCATTGGAGGCCATTTTGGAAGCAGCCTATAGGCTCAGTTATAGCATGCACTGCATAAAAGGTTTTTGTCAGTAATATACCATATATGCAAAGGTGATAACCTGGTGATCCTATAGCAATTATGGTTAAAGTTCACGCCATCACATTTGCATAGTGGTGAAACCAGCTAGCTACATATTTTTCAGACAAGATTCCCATCATTAAGCAACCTATGTTAATGTGTTGCTATCTATGTAGCTCTTCATCATGATAGTGAGATTACAAAATACAAGGCAGAGAATATCATTTTTCAAATTGCATTCTTTGTAACCCTAGTATACCACGAGATTCTGAGAGATATCCATCATCTGATGGGAGTGAGGAACACTGGCATGTACAAAGTCAGAATAGCTTGTGATATTTTCTGAGTTGAAAATACCAATATGATCTTTGGTCTTCTTGGAAGACATAGGGGTATGGAAAATGAATTATAAACCTTATCTTTGCTGTCCTACTTATTAACATCACAGATCATAATTTGGGAAATGCTAACCTATGCCATCAGTGTAGGCTGTCACTCCAACTACCTTTAACACTTCTGGTGAAAGGGAATTGTGAAAAGCCATATTTGTGGTACATAACTATGGGATGAAGAAGAGATGAGTTTGGAGTTTCCACACACAAAAAAAGGCCAGAATTGTTGGTCAAATAGGCAAATGATAGCTGGGTATGGTGGTCTACACCTATAATTTCAGCACTAGGGAGGTTGAGGCAGGAGAATTCCTGTAAGTTCAAGGCCAGCCTGGGCTATGAAGTGAGTTCAAGGCCAGCTTGAACTACATAGTAAAACCCTATCTCAAAAACAAACAAACAAACAAATAAACAGTAGAGAAATGATAAAGCGATCAACATGAGAGAGATAAACACTCTTGACTTAATTTCTAGGTCCTGGGTCCTATTGGATTTCAAATAAAAGACAGATCTGTTCCAACTATGAGAATTTTTCCAAAGTAAGGAAAAGCAAGAAGTGTGGATGAACCAGTATAGACCATTACCTGGTTCTACAAAAACTACTCAAAGAAAGTACTTTAAGTTTCTTTATAAAGAGTATAGTCTATATATTTCTGTTGAGTTTTATGACTTGATTTGCTTCCTTTAAGCCTAAAACCTAGCTTATTTTTAATAGACCTCCAAATCAGTATGTCTTTATATGGGCAGACACTGGATGCGAGGGCCAAATTCACTTATTCTAAAGTGCCTAGAATTATTGCAGCAAATTGAAACTCCAAATATAATTTGTGTCATTAACCTCTTAGGGATTATATTTTTGACTTTCTCCTATGTGACATATATCTGGTCACATATTCATTGTGAACCAGCACTTAAAATGCATAATCCTCAAAGGTTACTCACAATCGTTTAAAAGACCCCATATTCATCTTGAAACCCAGAACTGGGAGATAAGGTTAGGGAATGGCTGAATGGGATACTGGAATAAACAAACCATTTTATAGTTCTTAAAGCACTTATGGAGCACATTTTTATCTACAAAGCTTGAAAAATGGATTTATTAATCCTCACAACATTCTCTGCACTATTATCACCACATAATAAATATGGAGCAGGGGGTTGAAAGGTTAAATTAGCTTTTCTCCCCTCCTCAGGAGACTTGCTGTTACTTTTGAATTAAAGTATGTTTGGCTGTGTTCTCCGGCATTCTGTTTGTGTCCCTTTTGCCAAATTTATTCACTTGTGATTTTGGTGGCGGTAATAGGGATATAAGATTTTTGAGTAAATTTTGAGAGTAAAATCGAGGTAAAGTCAGCTCTTTGTCTAGTCTGTTTTGGAAAGTGGACAGCTTGTCAGTCATTTTATCCTTGACATGAATTTCTGCTCATTGAAACTGGTCTCGGTGCTTCCTGCCTCTGTCCCTTTCCTCCTCATCCTTCTCCATGCCCCTTACTGCTTTCTGTATGACATTTGTTTTCTGTTTTCAGATCTAAATAATATAATGAATTCTTATGCCCCTACCACTCTGCTTAAGAAAATGGAATTATTACCAAGATAAACCATCTCACAGGGTTTTTGCCCCTCTTTAGGAAAAAAACAAAAACAAAAAAAACCCTTCCTTTTAAGTGTGGTGATTATTTCAGTTCCTACTTTCTTTATATTTTACTCCATCTATATGTTTGTCCAAACATTGTAGATTATTGTGCTGCATGTTAAAAAATGTAAATGATTGGTGTGATGAGGGTTATATCTTTCCACAACTTGTTTTTTCCTTTATTTTGTTCAATATTGTATTTAGGATATTCATCTTTAATATATGTTGTTCTAGTTCTCTTTCAATGCAATTTAGTATTTCATTCTATGATTACTGCATTACATTTATTTATTTATTTGATAAAAACACTAGTACTACTAAGATTCTTACACACGTGTTTACATGTAAGTTTGAGATCATTTAAGGTCTGGTATAAATAATGTAATTAATGGATCAAAGGGCATTTGTGTCTTAAATTTTTATGTACCATTGCCAATTTTTTTTCTAGAGTGATTACAGTAATTTACTCAGCTAATAATGTAGTGTCAAAGTTCTAGCTGCTCCATATTTTTAATATATAGTGCTTGGTATAGTTGGATCTTTATGTCTGTTACTCAACAGTATCTTGTTTCAGTTTGATTTTTTTCTGATTCCTGTAAAAGTTAATCTTGCTTTCAAATGTTTTTATGGTCATCTATGCTGTTTTTCTGAAAATTGCCTATCCATAATTTTTATAAATTTTTAATCTGGGTGTATTTTTTTGTTATTTATAAGTAAGTATTCTTTCTGTACTTTAGAGACCAAGCAATAGTCAGTGATATTGTTTGCCACTTCTCAGTATCCTCTGCTAGCTTGTTCTTTGCATTCAGTTTGGCCTCAGTTTCATCTATAGTCTTCTAAATATTCTCCTCCTACTTATATTTTGTTGAATGTATTTTATCCCTTCAAGTTCTTGCCCTGTTTCTCTGCTGGGAATGTGCTTACCTGTTATTGCATGGCTAACATTGATTACTGTTTCATAATCTGTTCTTTTGGAAATTTCTTATTTGAACAATTGCTTCTGCCCTCTCTGTGCTTTCCCAACTTCCTGTACAGACCTATCAAGAATTTTTGTACTTTCTCAGAACTAATTTGCTGAAGAAGAAAATAGCGCCTGATGGAATTTGCCACCCACACAGTTGGCTTTGTGGAAGTCTTCCTGAATAGACTACCAGGAATGGGTGGTGAAATGACCTTTTGGGGGATATTTTCAGCTAATAACTCAGTTGCAGAGTCCAGGTTCCTTATAAACATTCTGATTAAGTTAGCCTTGGTGATATTTCCACTGAGTTTCGTGTCATCATAGTCTGTCAGTCTAGTAATGTTTTATTCTAATATTCTAAGGTGATTATGTACTTGAGAAATAAAAAGTCCCAAATGTAGTTTTTGGAAGTCTAGACAAAAATTCCATAGATTTTTCCTCCTGTTCCTTCCCAAGTATTTCTTCCAAACAAGCTTATCAAAGAATTTTGGAATTCCTGCCTAGTGAGAACATAGATCTGAGACATATGGCAGTTTATTCTGTTTTCTATGTGAATGACAAGGACACACACTGGGACATCTATTATTTTGAAGCTGGGATTTAACCCAACTAAGGGGGGAACCCAACACACCAAACTGTGTGCTATTTACACATTTCAATATTTAATTTCCTGTCTCCATTAACACACATTTTTAGTATGCAGATTATTTACCAACATAATTTATCAGTTCCTTTTTAGATAATATTCTCCTCAGGGTACATATTGTTCATATTTAGAAATTCTTATTAATCTCAAGAATCACATTGTTTATCCAACAAAATTATTACAGCTTTGATGAAGCTTTAAAAGTGTAACATGTAAATCACTATTTTCTCACTTTCATAAGCAGCTGAATTTTTGATCTGTGGATTATTATGGTTTAGTCTTAGACAGGGAAAATGCACAAGATGGTGCAGTAATGTGTAGATGAGGCTATTTAATTAAACTGCTGTTAATGACAAATTGCCATCACAGTAGCTACCCCCTCCTCTAATTGCCTTTCTTAAATAGATAAATGAGGAGTGCTATCCAGTGTTGTTATAAATAGGATGGGAGTAATATTTAAAATTATAAGTGTTACACTAACAAATGGCAAGAGGAAAGAAGCAAACAGATATTTAAGTATTTATAATCACTTATTTTCTAGATTGCATATTGATCATTTTACCTGTGAAAATATCAGGAGCATCTTTTAATGGAAAGAGAACTCAAAAGATTTGGATTATAGGAGATTATTACTGATAATCTTCCTGATGTTTAAACATAGAATATAGTGCTATTCCAGTCGCATTAATTATATTTGGATTATAGAATAAGATAAAACAAACATGTCTTGATTGTCTAGTGTCTGAGAAAGTAACTTAGTTGTTTGCAAAGTATGTTTTCATATGGGATAATAAATATCCATATAACATGCTCATGTACCCAAAATACTTTAAACTGAAGGAAAATGTACTTTCCCTCAGCATTTGAGATAATAGGATTCCTCATTTAGCCCTTGAAGAAACATCAGAAAGTATTATATGACTTGAATAAAACTGCAAAGTCAGTTAATAAAAACTAAAATCCTGAGTCATGAATTCATGTGTGATTTCCTGCAAAGGTAGTCAGAGTGTTGACAGTGAGAATGTTAAATAATTCTTACAAGTTATGATAGGTTTGTAGTATAAGTTATGAGGATGTGGCAGAGCTCTAATGCTAGCAAATTGGATAATTATAACTGCTGTTTTCTGTCTTTCATGTATTTTCAACATTGCCTGTAATCTTTTTATTTAGATCCTTTCCTCCATAGTTAATATACACCTTAAGCCCAGCAAGCATTTCATGGAGGTGAAACGTTTGCTGTTTTCAGGACATTTAGTGACTACATTTTTGTCTTATTTGAATTAAGATTATAAGATAAGGCAATTTCTATTAGTGAAATAATCAGTTTCAGCTTTTTCTTATTTATTGTTAGTAATGATAATATAATTTTTAAAAAAATGCTTATAAACTGCTATTCAGATTAAATACAACAAAGTCCTCAGAAAACTGCTGGTAGTATTGCCTATCAGCTGATATAAAGATACTTGAATCTGGAATCCAAAAGCTGTTTTAATTGTTAGAACACACTGTACCGAAAGTACTTTATCAATCTGGAGATCACTTGTAGTCACTTTTCTGGGTGCCATTGGGATTTTTGTGAGAATTGAGTTTGTAGCTGAATGGAAGCGCCAGTAGAGGAGCATGTGTACTCTGCACTTCAGGTCCTTTTTTTTCCTAGATGCTGCTTCCCTGCTTAAGCAGTTCCCTGGGGCTGGGATGGAAGGTGTCTGGAAAAGAAGGGTCTACTTCAGAAATAAACTGAAAATAGAGGAGGAAAAATCATCTCTTTTTGTGTGCAAACAGCTCAAGTTCAAGCTCACAGTCAGTGGGTTTGGTGAGTAAGCTCCATTTAAATGACTGTATCTTCTCCAGGCTATTCTAAACACATGCTAGCAGTGTTTCTTTTTGTAGTCAAAAGGACAAAATGAGCTCATAAAATGAAAGTTAATGCATGTATTTGGTTGTTTCTTGGGCTTTGATTGCAGAAGGCATGGGTTTCTCTGCTCTACTGTTTTACTTGGGCCTGACCTCTCCCTCTTTTCTGTTATGTATTGTCTCTCCCCACTGTGGTTCAAGGAAAACCTACCAGTCCTTTTGATGGTCAATTCAGAAAATTTTTCAGAAATCTGGAATTTGATGTGAAATATCTTGATTTAACAAAACAATGTAAAAAGCAAATAAACTACCATATACCATTCTCCTCTTCCCCCAAGGCCAGGCTGCAATCAATATTTCCATGTGTATTTGGAAATGAGGTTGAGAGAGAAACAAGGAACAAAGACTGTGTAAATTCACTCTGGTTTTATATACGGTTGCCTACACTAGATGCATAGAATTCATCCCAAGTCAAGTGGCTTTCTGCCATATAGACATAGCAGAGCAAAGTTTCCTAAAAATGTATATAAAATTTTGCACATCTGTACATGTTTGTGAAGAAAATATTCATGGCTTTCATTAGATTCTAGAAAAGTCTATAAACCTAAAAGATTGTGAACCTTTTCAGTTAATTTCTTGACAAAGTTGTCATCTGTTCGAATTCCCTTAGGAGCAGGAAGCTTACTACTGCAAGGATAGCGCATCTCTGATTTAGATGACACTTAGCACAGGAACTTTCTCATTGGCAAAGATTCTTCCTTAACCTTTTTGTTATTGGCAGTTAAGAAAGGCATCTAATCTTTAACTAGAAAAATGCACTTGACAAAAATCACAGAAATTAAGAGGTTGCTATAATTTCCTGTAACTATCACCTATTCTTGCAAAAAATGAACATTATTAAATTGTGATAGTTACTAATGGAATTTTTAATTCTTTTACAATTAAGGTCATTGAATCCTTTATATCTTGCCCTTCATCCTAAGACTATTTGCATGAAAATAAAGACTCTAAGTTTCATCATGTTCTATTGATTCATTTAAACCTTTTTTATTTTTCATTATAGATTTCTAGAAATGCAGTCTTGGAAATGATCTAAATATCTCTGGTACTGTGGAAAACAGTAGTGTTAGATCTGGAATTGAATGTTCTGCTATTTATTAATTATGATGATATTATGTATGTGATGTTATATTGGGAGTCTTAGTTCCTCTTCTGAGCATGAATGTACAAATTTGTGAAAAATAAATATGGATGGGTAGTGCAGTAATCAGCAAAACCTGATTTTTTTAGGCTGTCCTACTGGGAACTAGTTATTGAACTTTTCTAAAACTCAGCTTCCACTCTATCTAATGGAGATAAGTTCCTGGAGATAAGTATAGGGTTATTGTAACCAAGAAGTTTTAAGTAGGATAAAGCAGGCTGAGGTTTTGCAGAGAGCCTAATAGGCCGTAGGCATTCAATTAATATTGGCTGTTAATGTTTTGATGATGCTGATTTTAAAAAGCACTGGTCAGCACTGTGGTTCATGCCTGTAATCCCAGCTTCTCAGGGGTCTGTGGCAAAAGGATCCCATGTTTGAGACCAACCTGGGCAGTTTATCATGATCCTGCTTTAAAAAAAAAAAAAAAAAAAGGATTGGGAGCATAGCTCAGGATTTCCTGGGTTCAGTTCCCAGTATTGCCCAAAACAACCAAAAACAGAAAACACCTAAAAGCTCAACTTATAAAATGTATTTACTACAAAGTCCCTTCTAATATAGGTTCTAATGTAACTTGAATCAGGCTGTGACTTTTTAAATAAATCAGTAATTATATGTGAATTCAGGGAAAGATCAGTAGCAAAAAAAAAAATCTACTTTGGGAAATGAAATAAAAACAATTCCACCCAGAAAATAAGTCAAGCACTTTTTAAGGTTTGCTGTTAGATATAAAATCTTATTCAGAGAGATATTTTTTTCCTCTCCTCTTGCTGTATCCTGACAGAATCAAGTGAAATGCAACTCCAATTTTAGAAGATAGGGAGAAATTGTAAGAAGATTAGTCTTTCCATTGACTAGTTCACTTGCTTTCCTATTGTTAATGGAAAGAATTGTTGATTTTGTACTTTGCTAAAAGCAAAAGAGACATAAAATAGCAATTATATTTCACCATTAGCCTGCCATTCTTTGTGTTGGGGGCAGAATATCTGTCTGTGATTTAGGATAATGAGCAGGGTTACACTGCAGGTGTAGCTTATACACCAGTACTTTGGTAGTAAGGGCACAGACAGTTTTATTTGGGAATTGGAAACATGAGGGTGAGGAGCCCCTCCCCCGAAGTGCAAAGACCCTCCCGCAGGACTGCCTCTTTTGAGTGACATGTCGAGATCCTTCCAGCGAGAGGTGCATAATGTATTGTGCCGGCTGACTCCCATGTGGAAGAGAGCACAAGACTTCCTTATGCATGAGGCATTTTTAGCAAATTGGACCCCATTTCAATCTTGATGAAACTTGATGACATTTCCAACTTGCAAGTGCACAAAATGAAAAAGCAAATTTTAGCTATTTATGTGTCAGAACATCAAAAGCTCAAAAGCCATAATTAAGGGTGTCAGCATGGCAGAGAGACCATATTTCTCCCCTTCTCAGGGGTCTTCTGGGTCTCTCCTCAGAGGTAAGAGAAGGACTTGCTGCTACTTTTAGACAGAAATCAAACAATCTGGATTTCATGAACTCCACCTGGGATGCTGCCTCTTCATTCCATCCTTGTCATGTTGATATTTAGTGTTTCTCATTTCTTGCACAAGAGGAGAAATTTCAGGAAGAGCTATATAGTTGGTGTTCCTTACTCCTTAATACTTTCCCTGGGCTGCATTTTTTTCAGAAGTCTGAGGACAAAATGTAAGAACATGATTTGAGATGGCATTTGATTCCTTTTAATTTTTGTGTTTATGATACATCCAATTAACTTCTTGACATTAAATTCTAAACATGGACATATTTTATAGTATGACTGTTTAATACATATATAGACATAATAAATGTCCACTTAAATATTAGAACCAGAGCTTTTAAACTTCAATTATGTATATTTGTCAAGATGCAGATCTGATTCACAAGGTCTGGGTCTGAGAACAGCTGGCGATTCTTCATTTCTAACGGACTCCCAAGATGAGCCGTGCTAGTTGATCTCTGGACCACCTGTGTGTTTGTGAGACTCTTCATAGCTTTCAGCCTATAGGAGGAGCCTTTAAATTCACTTGTGGTCATTGTGATCAACAGGTACACTTGTGTGGGACATACATGTTTTGGCTAAAATAGCCTTTGTATTTTATAACAGAAGTTTTAAAATTAATCCCCAGTACTGCTGCTGCCTGTTAATGATTCACAAAAATCCTCACTTAATAAGAGCTATTTCCAAAGAGCTAACATTGAATTGCAAATATACTTCCAATCTGAGTGACATTCACGACTCATTCATGTCTCCTGGGGACAAAGAAGCTTTTTGCAAGTGTTGGACATGCAAGTGTATGTGCCATGCACTGTCTTTAAAGCTGTGGACAACTACAACACTATGATGCTAAAAATGGCATATCTTTGACATCAGGAAGCTTAAACTCCACCAAGGGAGTAGAGTACAAGGGAGACTAAAGTGATATAAGAAAGGCCTTAGATAAATGTTAATTGTATTCCAAGGAAAGAGAGACAAAGCTCATCTGTGGCAGAGCCCAAGGGAATCTTCATGGAGAAGGCAGCCTTTGAACTAGTCTTGAATCATTGGGACTGGTTATGTAAAAATGAGGCTGTAGGGTGTGGAATGAGGTGAGAATATACTAAAGGGAGACACAGTTTGAGAAAACATAAGAGTTAGGAAAAGTAACCTATGTGTCATAAATTGGAAATAGTTTCAATTTGGCTGAAATACAGATTTCATGCAGGGAAATGGGAAATGGTAACCCTAGAAAGGAAAGTTGAGATTACAACAGAATGACCTCATGAGGCAGTGGGAGGTGTTGGGGTTTAGGTTAGTAGGCAGTGGGGAGTTGTTCTTTACCCAGCCCATTTGTTCTTAATTCTGCTTTCAGCTTTTCCTCTTTAGTTTTTTCTTTTAATTTGAATTATTTGTATGTGTAAATTTATGTTTTAATCCTTCTTAAGTTTCTTTAGATAATGTATAAAAGAATTTATAAGAGGAAAATAGATTTGTTTTAGGAATAGGATAGAGGGGATAGGAACAACGAGGATTTTTGTACCAACCTCTGGGAGGTGACTCTATCTCATAAATAGCAATTATGGGATAATGCAGAGCTGTGGTCTCTTAGCTGCCACACATTTGGGTTCACAGTTTTTGCCTAAACGTTCTAGCAGTATGTGAGGGGGAAAAGGGCAAGAAAAGCCAGGTGGATCTTCCTAGGAGACCAGTTTCTTTCCATGATAGTTCCACTGTACCATATATAATTTAAGACCTCTAAATATATTAGAATCAATAATATTTATCATTAAATTTAATTTACATGGTAATTAATAAGTCTAAAATTAGAGCAAGTTTTTGGATTTAGATGTTTTCTTCTTGTTCTTTAAAAATTAATGTTTAAACAGTGCTGTTTTGTGTTAGACTAGTTTCTGCAAGAACTTCCTCATTTTTAAAAAGAAATATAGGTATGCACAAAGAATTTTAAAAGCATGCTAATCCCTCCTTCTGTTAATCATGCTAATGGAAAAATTAGCTGCTCAGTCAGTCCCCAGATCTCTAATAATGACAAGGGCCCCTAGTGGTAGTCTATTGCATTACAGCTGTCAGAATAGGAATTAAAAAAAAAAACTATCTTGTATTATTTTATTTATTTATTTTTCTTTTTTCCTTCCTCCTTTTCCCCTTTCCTCCACCCTAGTTAATCTTTCCTTTTGGACAGTTTCTTCCCATTTTTAAATATCTATTGTATATTTTGGTCATTTAGTACTGCTATGAAAGGACTTTTTTTAAAAAAAAATTTATTTAAAGAGAAAAAACAGAAAAAAGGTAGAAATATTACAGAATTTCAAAAAAAATGATAAACAGTAAGAGATCACTGGTTGATAAATTACATATTGTCCTTTTAGAAATAGTTGTTCAAGTTACAAAATTAGAGAATACAAAGTAGACACTCAAGCAGTGAGACTGCAAACAGATCTGAAATCCAACAAGAACTTAGAAGTATGGTTATCAATCCTATACACTTGAATATTCATGCACTTATATCTTTTATAGCACTTACTATTTCCTCTTTTTTACAATAGCAATTATGCATTTTTAAATTTTTATTTAAAGAGGAAAAAAAAAGCAGAACAGAAAAAGGGGTAGAAACAATACAGAATTTCAGAAAAAAAAAGAAGAAATCACTAGTTGAAATTACATATTGTCTTCTTAGACCTAGTTGTTCAAGTTACAAAATTAAAGCATACAAAGTGGACATTCAAACAGTGAGACTGTGAAGAAGTTCAATGATCCAGTAACAACTTAGCAACATAGTTATCAATCCTACACACTCAAACATACATGCAGCCATATCCTCTAGAGCACTTTCCTTTTTTCTTTGTAAGTCCATTATCCGCTTAGTTATATCCTGTTTCAGGTTACTCAGTACCTTACTGACTTGTTTTGTTGTTGTTATATACTTTTAACTACCTTATATAATTCTGTTGCATTGATTTTGAGTTTCTCCTCATCCATGACCCATGGATTAGCTTTGGTGGAGTTGGGAGATTTTTGGAGGTATTTTGTTACTTTCTAATCAACTTTTTAATTTTTTATTTTTTGAAGGTAGCAAAATACAGCAGAACAAGACAGAATAAAACCATGCCACCGCACTGCAATAAAACTACCACAGAACAGCAGAGCAGGTCACCAGGACACAAGCAATGGGCTCAATGGTACAGCCCATTTTGTTTACATTAGCTGTTCTTTGAATCAAGGAGAGGAAAATGGAAAGAAATATATAACTTTTAAAAATAGAATATTGAATAAAGCAGTACCATTAATCAGAACTGAGCAAAACAGTGATAAAAATATTTGCCTTCAAAGAGATGGTAGAAGGAAATCCCCCTTACCACACTGTATACATTCATCCTCCAAAAAGATACTGAGACCACTGTTTCCTACTTGCTAACGAGGGGGTGGGGATATGGATCAATGTCTGATTCTTAGCCCGCACACCGACAGGGCCCCAGCTGCTTACCAGGGCGGTCAGTAGGCCGCCTGTTCTCCCAGCACCCAAAGTTCCAACATGATGCAGAGCTTAGGAGTCGCTGATAGTTCTCGCTGTGGTGTGCCCGGCGGCTTGCCAGGCCACTAGCACCAGGGCGGTGAGTAGACCGCCTGTTCTCCAGCACCCAAAGTTCCAACATGATGCTATGAAAGGACTTTGTAGGCACATTAAGGTTATTGATCAAGCGTTCTGAAGATGAGGGGACTAAATGACTGCCTCTAATGTACTCATATAAGTGCTTTAGAAGCAGAGAATTGGGGGCTGGGGAAGTAGCTCAGAGGTAGAGCATTTGCCTAAAATGCAACAGGCCCTGGGTTTGGTCCCTGGCAATGAACAAGGAAAAAAAAAAAAAAAAGCAAAGCATTTTCTCTAATACTAAGTCAGAGAAGTTGAAGCATGGCAAGACCCAAATATGTTGTTGCTGGATTGTATATGTGTTTCTTTTTAATGATGCAGAACAAAGCTCCAAAAACAAAAGTTTCAATTCTACTTGTTTCCTGCATTCTAGAGGGATCCTATGTTGAGTTTCCACAGATTAATTAGAAATTTAACTGATCAACCCCAGGCTTAAATGTTTTCTCTTACAAAGTTTTCAATTTTCTGGCTTTTCTTGATGACACTATTTCTACATAAGTTCAAAAGCAATGATAAGCCTTTCAGTAAAACTTATTTGATGAATATAATTTGTCCAATTATTTTATTCAACAGAGCCCTTTTTCTGTATAGTCAGTTTTTATACACAGACAGTTAGCAGCAATAATGAACAACTATGTAATGTTCATTCTATGAAATCTGTTGGAACTGTTCTATTTTTAATATAGTTTTATTTGATGTCTTAAAGCACTGCTTTTACAAAGTATCCCATTTTGTGGTCCCATCTCCCCTTCCTTCCTGCACATCCT
>PVLA01009472.1:0-74565 GCA_004027455.1 Hydrochoerus hydrochaeris | reverse complement strand
CAGAATTCATGAAACAAACTCAAAGAGACATCCAAGAAACAAAAAATTCTATTGAAAGTGTGCAAAACTGCCTAAAGGAAGCTGAGGATAGGATTTCAGACCTTGAGGACAGGATCACAGTTAGTGATCAGGAAAGGATAGAACTTTTAAAAATAACAAAGCAGCATGAAATGACAATCCAGAAGCTTCATGATGATGCCAAGAGCAACAATATAAGAATAATGGGCATTAGTGAAGATACAGGAGTCCAGGCAAATGACATACGTAATGTATTTACAGAAATAATAGCAGAAAATTTCCCAAACATGGGGAAAGAATCTGATATGCAGATAAATGAGGCATATAGAACACCAAACAGTCACAATCAATATAAATCCACACCCAGACACATAATAATTAAGATCTTAGACATACAGCATAAAAACAGAATATTAAAACTGCCAGAGAAAAGACACAACTCACCTATCAAGGAAAGCCCATTAGAATCACAGCAGACTTTTCAGCACAAACCCTCAAGTCAAGAAGAGCTTGGAGTGAGGTATTTCAAGCCCTGAAAGAAAACAACCTTCAACCCACTCTGATGTACCCAGCAAAACTTTCATTCAAATTTAATGGAGAAATAAGATACTTCCATGACAAAGAACAACTGAAGAAATTCTTGTCCACCAAACCAACCCTAGAAAGAGTACTGAAAGACATACTGACAGAGATAAAAATGACCACAATCCCCCAAACAACAACAGAAAGAAACCACTAGGTAGGTTAAGCAATTAAATAAGAGGAAAAGCAGAAAGAAACAACTGGAACATAACATGGCAAAGTTGAGCCAGTACATGGAAATCCATATGGAGAATTCTCAGAAGACTAGGATTGGAAGTTCCATTCAATCCAGCTATCCCTCTCCTGGGTATTTTCCCCAAAGAACTGAAAAGTTCATATCACAGTGATATATGTGCACCCATGTTCATAGCTGCACAACTTGTGATAGATAAATCCTGGAAACAACCAAGATGCCCATCAACTGCAGAGTGGATGAAAAAGATGTGGCATTTTTATACAATGGAATATTACTCACCTATAAAAAGGATGACACTGAGGCCTTCATAGGCAAATGGAGACAACTTGAGACTATCCTCATTAGTGAAATAAATAAGAATCATATTTATAAATATCATATTGTGTCTCTAGTGTAAAAAGTAAATAAGAACTACAAGAGTAATAAAACCAAAATGTTTGATTGCTATTGCAAAAAAGAGAGGAAAAGAAAGTGCTCTAAGGGATATAACTGCATGTATGTTTGAGTGTGTAAAATAGATGACCATATTGCTGAATCTTTGTTGGATCTTTGAGCAGAACTGCTTGTAGTCTGACTTTTTGAATATTTACTATGTACCCTTTAACTTTGTAACTTGAACAACTACATCCAGGATGACAGTACATAATTTATAAATTACTGATTTCTTAGTGGGGCTTTTTCTCATTCTCCTTTTTCCTCCTTTTTTCTAGAATTCTGTATTGTTGCTACCCTTTTTTTCTGTTTTGTTTTGTTTTTCTTCCCCTTAAATAAAATTTTAAAAATGTATAATTGCTATTGTAAAAAAAGAGGAAATAGGAAGCACTATAAAAGATATAGCTGCATGTATGTTTAGATGTGTGGGATTGATGACCATATTTCTAGGTTCTTGTTGGATTGTTGAACAGATCCGTTTGCACTCTCACTGCTTTAGTGTCCACTTTGTGTATTTTAATTCTGTAACTTGAATAACTATTTCTAAAAGAACAATATGTAATATATCAACTAGTGATTTCTTACTGTTTATCTTCTTTTCTTGAAATTCTGTAATATTTCTACCATTTTCCTGGTTTTTTCTCTCTTTAATTAAAAAATGTATAATTGCTATTGTAAAAAAGAGAAAATAGGAAGTGCCATAAAAGATATAACTGCATGTATATTTATGTGTGCAGAATTGTTACCCATATTTCTTAGTTCTTGTTTGATTGTTGAACAGATTTGTTTGCAGTCTCATTGCTTGAGTGTCCATTTTGTGTGCTTTAATTTTGTAACTTGAACAACTATTTTTAAAAGAGCAATATGTAATTTATCAGCTAAAATAAATAAATAGTTCTGGAAAAACTGGCTTTCCATATTCCAACTTAAACTATGCTCATGTCTATCACCATGTACTAAAGTCAAAATGGGTCAAAAATCTAAATATTAAAACAGAAGCACTAAATTTACTGGAAGAGAAAATAGGTAGAAATCTCAAAAGACATAGGTATAGATAGAGACTTCATGAGCAAAACCCAGACAGCAAGGGACATATTACAAAGAATCAACCAATGGAATCTCACCTCATTAAAAAGCTTTTGCACAACAAAAGAAATCACCAACAGAGTGAGAAAACCTACAGACTGGGAAAAATCTAGATAGAAATCCTTCAGGCAAAGGATTTATATCTAGAAAATATGAAGAACTAAAAAAATCAGAATGCCCAAATTCAAAGACCTAATCCAAAAATGGGCATCAAAAATGAATACAAACTTCTCAGATGAATAAATACAAATGTTAACTAAATACATGAAAAAATGTTCACCACCACTGGTCATTCGAGAGATGCAAATTAAAATAACACTGAGATTCCATCTCATCCCAGAAAGAATGGCTGTCATCAAGAAATCAACCAATAACTAATGCTGGCAGGTCTAGAGGGAAAAAGGAACACTTCTCCACTGTTGATGGGAGAGTAGACTGGTACTACCATTGTGGATGTTCCTTAGAAAATGAGGGTTAGAGGTCTTGTACGAACCAGCAATTTCCCTTCTGGGTATATTCCCAGATTTAAAAATTTCATACCACAGCAATAAATGTGCATGCATGCATATAGAAGCATAATTTGTAATAGTAAATCCTGGAAACAACCCAAATGCCCATCAATTGAGGAATGGATAAACATAATGGAGCACTATTCAGCCATAAAGAAGGATGAACCAGAGGATTTTATGGGTAAATGGATGCAACTAGAGACGATCCTCATAAGTGAAATAAATCAGACTCATATGTGTAAACATCATATTGCCTCCCTAGTGTAAAAAAATGAAAGCATAAATAAGATCCAAAATGTACAATAGATACTATGAATTGAGAAGAAACTATTCAAAAGAAAGGACAACTGTGATGAGGTAAGGGGAAAGGGAGAAAAGGAAATATATATATAGTAGTTAATTAAGATAGTTATGTAGCTAGTTTCTCTTAGTTCGTTGAAAAGAAAATGCTAACATTGTTTGGACAAGATATCATACCTATATCTTGTACTCAGAATAACACTGTGAAGATGACAATATGCAATGTATTAATTATTGCAATTGTTCTGCTAACCTGGTTTGAAACTGTTTGTTATATTTATTTTTTCTCTTTAAAATGAAAAAAAATGCTCTCAAACAACCTTTAAAATAAAAAACAGCCACCAATTAATCATTACACAAACTGGTTTCAGGTAATATCAATCCATGTCAGAAAACGCAGGGATTTTAAGGTTTCTTGTTACAATTATAACAGTTATCAACACACACAATTATAATAGTTATTCACACACCATTGACACAAAGGGATAGATCAACTAGGCAGAAAATCAGCAAAGAAATAACAGAACTGAATCACACCTGTGGACAAATGAACTTGATAAACGTATACAAAGTGTTCCAACCAAAAACATCAAAATATACATTCTTCTCAGCAGTACATGGGACATTCTCTAAAACAGACCATATACTAGCCCACAGAACATATATAAGTAAATGCAAAAGAATTGAAACTATCCCATGCACGAAATTATTGGATCATAGTGCCATGAAAGTAGAAATTAATGATAAAAGAAACTGCAAAAATCCCACAAACACATGGAAACTGAAAAATACACTCTTGAGCAATCAGTGGAAATTAAAGAAGAAATTAAACGATATCTACAAGCAAAAGAAAATACAAATACAACTTAACACTATCTGTGAGATGCAATGAAAGCAGTCCTCAGAGGAAAATTTATTGCACTGAGTTGCCACATCAGGAAAACATAGTGAACACAAATAAACAACCTGATACAACACCACAAACATCTAGAAAAAGAAGAGCAAGCCAAGCCCAAAGCCAAAAGAAGGGAGGAAATTATAAAGATCAGAGCAGAAATCAATGTAATAGAGACTAAGAAAACAATACAAAGGATCAATGAATCAAAGAGTTGGTTCTTTGAAAGAATAAATAAAATTGATAAGCCCCTAGCCAACCTTATTTAAAAAAGGAAAGATTCAAATTCATGCAATACAGAATGAAAAAGGTGAAACACTACATATCCTGTGGAAATACAGAAGATCATCAACACCTATTTCAAAAACCTCTACTCTCATAGGTTGGATAACAGAAGAAATGGACAGATTCCTAGAAAATATGAACCAACAAAGCTGGATAAAGAAGATGTAAAACTGCTGAATAACCCAATTTCTATTAATGAAATTGAAAATATAATTAAGTCCCTACCAACAAAGAAGAGCCCAGGCCAGATGGATTCACTGTGGAATTCTGCAAGAAGTAAAAAGAAGACTTAATACCAACACTCCTCAAATTCTTCAATGAATTTGAAAGGGAAGCAATTCTTCCTAAGTCATTTCTGGAAGCAAATATTACTCTAGTACCAAAACCTGAGAAAGACACAACTGAAAAAGAGAACTATGGGCCAATCAATCTCCTAATGAACATAGATGCAAAAATTCTTAATAAAATATTGGCAAACAGGATGCAGCAAATCATCAAGAAGATTATACACCATGAACAAGTGGGATTCAGCCCAGGCATGCAGGGATGGTTCAACATATGTAAATCAATAAATGTAATCCACCATATCAATAGAGCCAAAAGTAAGAATCACATGATCATTTCTATAGATGCAGAAAAAGTTTTGATAAGATTCAACACTCATTCATGATAAGGAACTTACAGAGAATTGGAATATATGGTCTTTAATTCAATGTGATAAAGGCCATCTATGACAAACCAGCAGCCAGCATTATATTAAATGGCCAAAAACTGAAAACCTTTATCTTGAAATCAGACACAAGACAAGGACGTCCCTTATCATTGCTCCTATTCAGCATAATACTGGAAATACTAGCCAGAGCAATTAGACAAGAGAGAGAAATAAAACAAGTAAAGTTAGGAAAAGAGGAAGTTAAATTATCATTATTTGCAGATGACATGATACTCTACATAGAAGACCCCAAAACTCCATTGAAAGGCTCCTAGGTATAATGAATATATTCAGTAAGGTAGCTGGATACAAAGTCAATACTCAAAAATCAATAGCATTCTTATACACTAACAACAAAATCACTGAGAAGTAAAAGAAGCCACACCTTCAGAATAGCATCCAAAAAAATGAAATACTTAGGAATTTATCTAATAAAAGAAGTAAAAGAGTTGTACAGGGAACATTATAATGCCCTGAAAAAAGAAATCGAAGAGGACCTCAGAAAATGGAAAGACATCCCTTGTTCATGGATAGGAAGAATAAATATTATGAAAATGGCCATTCTCCCAAAATTGTTATACAGATTCAATGCATTCCCAATGAAAATACCATCAACATACCTCATAGATCTAGAGAAATCACTCCTAAAATTCATCTGGAACCAGAAGAGACCTAGAATAGCAAGGCAATTCTACGCAGAAAGGCAAGGCAGGAGGCATCACAATCCCTGACTTGAAATTATACTACAAAGCTACTGTAACAAAATTCACGATACTGGAATAAAAACTGATCTCAAGATCAGTGGAATAGATTAGAAGATAAAACCACAAATACAAACACACTCAACCACCTTATCTTTGATAAAGGGGCCAAACATGTTCACTGGAAGAACGATAGTCTCCTTAATAAAATGGTGCTAGAAAAACTGGTTATCCATATACTGAAAACTAAAACTAGACCCATGCCTATCACCATGTACTAAACTAAAATCTACATGGATCAGAGATCTAAATATTAAAACAGAAACACTAAATCTGTTGGAAGACAAACTAGGTAAAAATCTTGAAGACATAGGGGTAGGTAGAGAATTCATGAACAAGAACCAAACCGCATGAGAAATACTTCCCAGAATCAATAACTGGGATCACATCTTATTAAAGAGTTTTTGCATATCGAAAGAAATCTCCAGAACAGTGAAAAGAAAACCCACAAACTGGGAAAAAATCTTAGTGAACTGTCCTTAGACAAAAGAATTCTGTCTAGAACATATAAAGAATTTTAAAAAATCAGACCCCTGAAATTTAAAGACCCAATCCAAACATGGTCATCTGAGATGAACACACAGTTCTCAGATGAAGAAATACAAATGGCAAATAAATGCATGAAAAAATGTTCCTCATCATTAGTCATTAGAGGAATGCAAACTAAAACCACACTGAGATTCCATCTCATCCAGAAAAAATGGCCAGGATCAAGAAAACTACCAACAAAAAATGATGGAAAGGCTGTGGGGAAAAAGGAACTCTTCTGCACTGTTGGTAGGAGTGTAGACTGGTGCAACCACTGTGGAGATCAGTCTGGAGATTCCTCACAAAGCTGGGATTGGAAGTCCCATTTAATCCACCTATTCCAATCTTAGGCATATTCCCAGAAGAACTGAAAACATCATACCACAATGATATATGTGCACCTGTGTTTATTGCAGCACAATTTGAAATAGTTAGATCTTACAAACAACCTAAGTGCCCAGCAACTGATGAATGGATAAAAAAATTGTGGTACTTTTATACAATGGACTACTACTCAGCTATAAATAATGATCACATTGAGATATTTATAAATAAATGGATGCAACTTGAGACCATACTCATAAGTGAAATAAATCAAACTCACATGTATAAATACCATATAGTCTCCCTAGTGTAAGAAATGGTAAGAGTACATAAGATTTTATGGTAATTATGGATCCAAATTATATTGTTTTGAAGCCTTATAATATTTTCATTTATTGGTTGGAATGGTTTTATTCTGTTTTGTTTGATTTTATTACGTGTGATGGTATGAACAGCTACTTTGAAGAAAACAAGACATTATGGCAGCCATTGCTGATTTAATATCATCTTGCTTTGAAGTCCTATCATGCTTTTGTTCTATTGGTTCTATTATGTTGTGTCCTATTGGATTTTAATATGTGTGATAGTATAAACAAATTTTTTATGGAAAATGAGATATTATAGTAGCCACTGTTCATCTTCTGGTATTTGGTTCAGAATGCCTGTAATAGTTTCATTCTCTTGAATGTTTTTATTCTATTTTGTTATGTTTGGTATTGTGTGTATAGCTATGCTCAAATATTTCAAAGAAAGAGACATTATGGTAGCTACTGTTAATATCCAGTTGTCTTGTTGTGAAGTGCTGTGTTGCTTACATTGTTCTGTTCTGATCTGCTTTGTTCTGTCCTCTTTTGTTTTATTCTCTGTAAAATCAGAAAAAAAAAAGAAAAGGTAAGGATGAAAATTATTCAGAAAATCCAGGATATCCTGTGATATACCGATGACATAGAAAATGCTCATCAATAATCATGCTTGCAAAATGATCTACTCCAGAAGCCATCAATAAAGCATCTATTCCTACATTTCCTATGTGACCTAGCAGCTTCCATGAATTCTTCAATGTTACATTGATCACACAGGTGATACTACTGGAAGCTGTGGTTTGAATGTGTAATTTTGGCTCATTAATGAAGGAGCTTCTGCAGGTCACTGCAGAGGATCTATGAAACTAAAATACTACTAATATGATACCACAGAACCTTGAATCTGTTTGACTCTGTATAAATCATTGGGAATGCCATATATCCTTGATAGTAAAACTAGCATTAATGAAGTCACTGCTGTATACACTTGTGTAACAAATGCTCTAGAGTATAGAGAGACTTGTAAACCCTTTACTACACGTATATAGTAAAGGAGCTTACTAGGCAAGAGTGTACGACACCAATTAAATACATAAAACAATCACAGAGTCCAGAATAACAATGGTAATTAATCATTCAATTGTTTTCTATGGTTTGAAAGTGTATATGTAACCTGTGAGAATATATGTAGCTATAGATATGAGACATTTCTGCATACCAAAATGTTTCAAAGGTAACATCACTTCTAAAGAGATTTTTTTTTTAGCCAAGAATTTAACTCCAAATTAATCAGTTTATTATCACCTGAGAAACTGCTGGCTGCAATTAATGAACCCAATGAAAAGAGTGTACTGATAGTTTTTCTGGTCCTTTGGTACAGCTATTTCAGCTGTATCGTATGTGATCAACAAGTCTCATAAGACCGTGTTCCAAATCACTCCCTTCTGCATCAAAACCACTTTTTCGATATATCCAAAAACTGTCAGACAGCTTATTTTTCCCCAGTAACAGATATTACAGAAATAATACATATTTTGAAGACATTTGTCTTTTCACAAGTTCTATGTTTATTTGTACAGTATGTTTAGTGAATGTGCCTAAATTACAATAAGCTACAGGCATCCTTCGTTTAACAACCAAATTAAGGTCCTGTGGCTAGTCGCTAAATGAGTTGGTTGCTACATGAAGAATTATGTATAGCATCTACATTACAATATTTGATTTTATTTGCATATCTGCTACATGCAGTACCAGAATGTACAGCAACAAAATATAGTGCTGTCCAGTACAATCAGCAAAGATTAAAGTTTTGTATAAACAAGGTATACTGTACAAAAAAAGACACTGAGGCTTTATAAACAAGATGCACAGCACCTTGCAAAAACAAAAACAAAAACAAGACAGCTGGTAATTCCAAACAGCAAGTTTTAAGTCTGAAAGTGCACCTCCATGGTCAAGTACAGTCATTAAAAAGATGGGCTGTTAAGTGAGGAATGTCTATAGTTTCACTCTCTTTGTTTGCTCATTAGTATCAAAAAATTTTGGTATGTACTTATTTTCATGAGAAACTCATACTTTTAACCTTTGAGAACTCTATTTTCACATTATTGAGAGACTAGGACAAAGCATATAAATATATGTTTGCTATATAGATAGTAGTTACAGGATTTTAACAAACACAAATAATCAGTATGTCTGCTGACTATTTGAATTCCTTTGAAACATTCTAATGGGTTTTAAACCAATCACACACTATAAATAAAAATTGTACATTGTCTCTAAGTCTTTACTGATACATTTAATTGTAAGCAATTCATATTTTAAGGTTGTAAACATGTCTTGCAGTATTAGCGTTGAGAGATTCTGCAAACATTTAATTCTCTCAATTTCTGTAGCCCACTGTAACATGAGATATTTCTCCTGAAATATCTTTCAAAGAGTGCAGTGTTTTTGGTGTTCTGTGGAGCACTAAAATCATTGGTAGTTGCTATTTTACAGAATTAATTGCATGCAAAATGCAGGTATTACAATTGGAATTTCTATTATAAACAATTAATGTTAACTTTTAAAGGCATAGTATATGAAGGTCATTTTGGATATTAATGTTATTTTTAAACTTCTAATTAACAAAGGTGGTCTAGCATTCTCTTTTATTCAAATGTCATATACTCTAACCATAATTTTATTTTCATAGCTTTATAGATGCAGTTTTAATCACTTTGCAGAATTTTATTTTAACACTTTATAGTTTGAGTTTATGGAATTTGAAGATAATGAACTAACAATAGTAGTAAATCATCTTTTTTATTAGCATATGTTTGCAGCACATAACGAATACATTCACTGTGAGGAGTTCAACTGGTACAAATACATATTGCATCTTAATCTTTTTTATTTCTCCTTCCTTTCCCCATTCTCTCTTTCCCTAGACCCCCTTCCCATCAAATCTTAAAGAAAATATTGCACAAGGTCAGCCCCGTTATCTTTGGTTTCCTTATCTGCAATTAAATTCCCATCTAAATCTAATCTTTGTAAATTAGGGTTTATCAGCTTTGGCAAAATGTTATTTCTATTTCTGTTTCAAAGGACATCATCGAACAGCTTTTATGTGTATGTACATATGCATGGGTATCAAAACTGATGCTGGTGAGTCAAAAATAAATTTATTATAGATATTTTGATCAATTTTCCCTACACAGATTTTATTTAAAACAAAAACATATTTTCTATAAGTCTCTCGTGACCTGTTTATTCTATTTAATCAACTAAGTTTTTCATTTCTTCCTCTATTTAAATGCTTATTCATTAAATCCCTTATTTGGTTTTTGAGACAGGGTCTCACTATGAGATTCAGTTTGGCCTTGGGCTCATTTCGTAGCCCAGGCTGGTCTCAAATTTGCAACAATCCTCCTTCTTCAGCCTCCCAGAGTGCTGGGATTACAGGAGTGCACCACCATGCCCGCCTTATTCATTAAATCTTAACAATAGATACTACACAATTACATGATGGGAAATTTTTTCTAGATACTTTGCTAAGCCAGAGGTAGATTCAAACGAAAGACAATAATATCAGGAGTAGGAAAAATAGTAAAGCCATCATTAACTTGGATTTTGCCATCTAGCCCTTAGGGATAATTTTTTTTTCTTTTCTCTTTGAATATAAAAGCATGAATGAATGAAGTATATGAGTCTCAGTACCTTGTCAGCATTTGTTTGGAATTTTGTATGTTTTCTAGAGAGAAAGGAAATGTTTGGGGCATCTTCCCCTATGATATATTCTTTTAATGATCATATAAAATTATATCATGGATATTTTATTTTTAGAGGACATAGAAAAAACAACAGTTAATAATCTGAGAAATATGAAAACTACAGCTCCTTTATTATTCCAGTCAGAGAGCTAATAAGCAGGTAGATTCTATATTGATTCCTGTGAACTGAAACATCTATCTTTTCTTTCAAAATTGGTACACTGAATATTTTACTGTATGCACATTTAATATAGCTTAAAATTATGACCATATGTAAAGAAAAGGGTTAAAAAATTTCAACAGCAAATGATTTTTGAAACAATGAAATACTAATGTTTATTTGCTAATTAGATATATTTTTTAAAATCTTAACTTTTTAGAGTGCTATGCTTATCAGCCATTTGGTATAGTAGTACTCATGAAGAGAGAATTTCTGTTCTTGGTGTTCTTGAACAGGTTATAAGAGAATGCTTTGCATAAAAGTACAATACTTATTTCATTTATCTGTCAAGGATTCTCTTGTACAAACATATTGGCAACAAAATGTCTGCCCTGTAATCTAAAACCTCTGGATTCAGATCTAACAGTTCACATTGAAAAAATATTGCTTCATATCTCCCTATTATTACTACTCTGATTTGATATCCACTATTTATAATATTCAATATTATATAATTTTACAGAGACATCAAATATTATTTGACAATGAAGTTATTCAAATGAGAAGAAAACTTTTTTTAAAAAGTTCTTAAACATTTGGACATGAAGATAAAATAACAAAGACCCTCCCCACCTCTTCTCCCTCCATCCTACTTTAAACTCACTTTTTCCTCTTTAGTTTTATCAAAGTTCAGAGTCAAATGAAATATGAAATATCGAATATGCATTGAACGAAAAAATGCATTCATCAGGGTTCATTCAGGGAAGCAGCGGGAGATGATTTATATAAATGAGTAAACCCCTATTTGTCTTTGCAATTGTAGGGGCTGGCTGAGCAGGTGCACAGCCTCTCAGACAGGGAGGGAAGGGCAGGAGTGTGCTCGGCACCCAGCGGCAGCAGCTGAAGCTTGTCTACCAGCGAGACACTCTCCGCTGACAGAAGGGCTGAGCATACTTTAAAAGCCAGGGCCAAGCCAGGCATGCTGGTACACACCTGTAATATGAGCTTTCAGGAGGCTGAGGCAGGAGGATCAGTGAGAGTTCAAGGTCAACCTGGGCTACATAGTGACTTCAAGGACAGCCTGAACTGCATAGCCAGACCCTGTCTCAAGAAAAGTCAAATTAAAAAAATAAAAATTAAATAAAGGCCAGGGCCACACAGAATTTTTTTTTCTATTAAAGTCAACTGATCAGGGGTATAATCACAGGCACAAAATTTTATCAAGAAGGGCCTAGATTAGTGTAGCAAAGTGCATGGATGCTACACGATGGCCACTCCTTCCACAGACCTCACATCTGTAGGGAGAACATTCCTGGTTACCCACTTTGCACATTCTAGAAAGGGAATTCCTGGGACTGGAACTCAGACTATCCAAGTGCACATATTAAAAGCCATCCTACAGTGCATATTGTTTTCTCAAAGTTAACCCATCTACTTCCTAAATGCATCCTACTTGTCATCAACACAGAGGAAAAGATAATGGAGAGATACCATGAAATACTAAAAGCCATTCATCTCCCACTGTCAAACACCAAAACAAAGAATCCTCCTGTGACTATAAATAAATCAGAAATATATGAGATGAAGACTTCCTCCCTGACCCTAAATTTCAATGAAAATAAACTTCAGACTTAGTCACAGGTTGAAGATCAAATCTTATCTATAAATCAATACTAAAATAGTCTGAGGTTGATGCAAATTGTTTCTCACTAAATAGGATAATGTCTATGAAGTATGTAAATATTGTTTTTCATACTTGCATCCAGTTAACTGATAGAGTAATAATATTTCTAGCTTTCAAATACTGTGTACTGTAAGAGATAGGGTAGAGATTATTAGGCAGATACAACCAGATACTGGTAACATTGCAAATGATTCCAAATTTCAGGATAAGAAATCTTAACTTTTATAATAAATGCACTAAATTAGTTAACCTACCTATTTTCATGTCCCTGATATTAAGTATGTGCCACTCATACATTATATGAATTGTGTTTTTATACTTCAACATATTGCACTGGGCATAACCCTAGATGGTTTTAATTCCTGACTCTTCGACTTATAGAACAGAAGCTGATTATTTAAAATTCTCTGACACTGTTACTCCAAATCACATATAATGTAATATTTTTCTTTTATCTTAAACAGGTATATAACCACAATAAAAATCCATAATTTCTCAAAAAAAAGAAAGTTTTTAAAAGCTTATTTATAAAATTCAGAACTTGAGCAGCTATTTAGGAGACATACAAAAAAAGACTGGCAGAAAATAGTAGCGCTCTATATTCAAGAAAATAAATAAGAAAAATGGTAAATTTCATGCCATGAAAGTCATGACTTTGAATAAAATGTTTACGGTTACATTTTCCCCCGAGGAAGACTGGGGGGATATGCTAAATAACATATCTGCTCTACAATCCTCCCCCAGCTTCCTTGCCAACACCTACCACACATATTCACACCTTTGTTAATTCTTTTAAAATATCAGACATGGGCTTTGCCTTTTATAAAGAAACTGAATGCTCATATTTCAAAACAAAATCAATCTCAAAAAGAGCACAGTGTAGCAGGGACACAAGGCAATGGTGAGAAAAAGACGGTAGAGAATTTACAGACATTCCTACTTTAACGACCAAGTTCCGTTCCTGCAACTAGGTCATTAAATCGTTCGGTAGCTAGATGCAAGATTGTATGTAGTACATAGTGTGTACATTACAGTGTTCAGAACAAAGAAATGCTCCAAGGAAACTCCACCTTGGTGACTTTGCTTTTATTTGCATAACTCTTACATGCAGCACTATAATGTATAACAGAACATAAAACTGCAGTACTGTACTTTACAGTACCATCAGCAAAAACTACAATGTGGTATGAACAAGGTGTATTGTGCCAAAAAAGACAAATAAATCAGATGTTCAGAACTGTACAAAAAGATGTCAACCTAACATTTTAGTCCTTGTCAGTGTCATCATTGGAATTATAATCAGGAGATATACAAGGTCCAGATAAGGGAGAAGATGAAGTAGAAATGGAAGAACTAGTAGTACTTTTGAGAAGAAGCTCATTAGTGTGATCATTTTCTTTGTTGCTTCATAAACTTCATGATAGCATGATAAAAGTTCACGCATTTGCTATTCTGCTCTTGTCAACTGTTCAATGTTTGGGTCCATAGCCTCTAGTTCTAACACATTTCAACTCAGAACACACCTAATCCCTTCACTGTGAACTTCTTTGATACTTCCTCCATTCTTTCCTCTTCCTCCTCCTCCTCTTCTAAGTGCCGATGTGTTTCCAACTCTATTAAATCTTCAATACTTAGCTCTCTCTCTAATATTCCACTAACTTTCAATATTTTACACTTCAACCTCCAAATTAAGCACATTAAATTCCACAGTTGTTTCATTTATGAGATTGATAGTATTCATCTTTGTCAAATGCATCTGAGTTATGTGTGCTCCAGTCATAAATCTGAACAGTCATTAAACAGGTAGGTGGTTGAATGAGGAATATCTTCAGTCTCTTTAGGAAATGTTAATTTGCTTTTGCATAGGTGAATTTGAATGTTATGCATTAAGAGGGAAGTGGAGTGGGTCTCTAAGGGGCAGAAGGTATTAATTCATAAGCTTTAAAGCTTAATGGCAAATGACTCACCCATGATTGATTTGCCCATAAAAAAACAAATTTCTCTCACAGAATAACCCAAGAAGTTTGAGAAAATGAAAGCATAAAATAAGTGGCATCAGAGAGCCACCAAGGCAGCCCAAATTTAACTGACCAGCATTCTAGGAATGAAAAAAAGCATTAAGAGGATCCCTGTATTTGCTATTCCTTTCATTCCCTAGATTTTTCTGGGAAGCTAATATTGGTTTAGAGGTCAAATATGTATTATATTGAACTGGCAACTGTTTCACTGACCTGGGCATAAAAGTCAATACTCAGGCTTCTAACCCAGTAGAACCTGAGAGTCCAACATACCAAAGAAAAGGAAAGTCATGCCTGTAATCCCAGGTCTCAAGAGGCTAAAGCAGTAAGATCACAAATATGAAGCCAGGCTAGGCTACATGGCCTGCCTGGACTACATAGCAATACTGTATCAAAAAAGGAGGAGGTGAGTAGACAGAAAGAGGGAGAGAAATAAATTATCATGAAGTTACAAGCACAATTTTTCCACAGGAACTATGTTGATATCTAAATTTCCTCTGCTTTGGTTAAGATACCAAGTAGAAAACAGCTGGTAATAAGCTACAAGTCTAAGCAGAAAGCAGTAACTATCTCTAAATTTCTTTTTTTTAATTGTTTTTTAATTTTAAAGAGAATAAAACAAAACAGAATAGAACAAAGTAGATCAGAACAAAACAATGCAAGCAACACAAGATTTCAAGACAACAGGAAATCAACAATGGCTACTATGTCTCTTGTTTTGTTCGAAATAGTTGTCCACATCTTCACACAAAGTGAATTTAAACAAAACAAAATAGTATAAAACTGATCAAAACAAAAGAATGAAAGCATTGCAGGTCTTCAAAACCAGACAATAGGATCAACAATGGCTACCATAATGTCTCTTGTTCTCTTCAAAATAGCTGTCCATACCTTCACACATACTGAAATCAAATATTAGAAAACAGATTAAAACCAATCAAAACAAAGAATAAAAGCATTATTGGACTTCAAAACAAGATGATAGGAAATCAGCAATGGCTACCATAATGTCTTGTTTTCTTCTTAGTAGCTGTTGATACCATCCCATGTAATAAAATCAATTCTTATAAACTCTTTAGGAGAAGATCTAGGCATGTATAAGTCTATACATGTATATCTATCCTTTCTGTAGTAGAAAGAAAAACAAAACAAAATACAAGAAAAACAAGAGACAAGTACAATAACAAAGAGCCCAGTGACCTTTCAACCAGGGAGCCAGGCTCCTGGCACAAGGTGAGATCCAGCCGGGTGGTACTGGCCCTGGGAGAGTTTGGGAGCATCTCTCCCAGTGGTTGGGTGCCTGCCAAGCTCCCTAGGACACTGGACTAGGCTTGGGAGTTTTCATGGCCTGAGTGGACCATGCCCAGTGACCTTCATTCAGTCCCAGGATTCTAGAGTTCAGGAGGTGATTTCCAACATGCCCAGGGGAAGCTTTGGAACATCACTCAAAACACAGAAATATAGGAAAATGACAAGATGAAAGACCAAAATGCAACCTCAAACTTCCAGCCCATCCCAAGAAAGTCTAGCAGCCATGTACATAAAGAAAATAGAAGCCATACACCTGAAATGCCTGAAATGATGTCAACTGAAATAAAGAAGCAACTCCAGAAAGCTATGAAGGAACTCAAATCAGAAATAATCTCCCATCTAAAAGAAGAAATGATAAAAGTAGTGAAAGAAATACTGAACACATCTAAAGAAGACACAGTAAAAAAATTAGTGGAACAAAGCAAAAAGATAGAATCCCTGAATGAACAGTATAAAAAACAAACAATACATGAAGCAGATTCAAAGAGACATACAGGAAATCAAAAATTCTATTGAAAGTTGCCAAAACCACCTCAACAAAAGTGAAGATAGAATTTCAGACCTCAAAGATAAGATTACAGCTAGTGAAGAGAAAAGGAGAGATCTTTTAAAAATAACAAGGAAGGGATTGCAAGATGGCTGACTGAATGGTGGCAGGATAAGAGAGCCTCTCTGAGAAAAAAAAAAATAAAAACAACTCAGATGCTGGAATCTTGCAACATGGAGAAACCCAGACAAAAGGAGAGGAATTCTCACAAACCAGGAAGAAACAGGAAAAAGAAAAAGAAAAAAAAAGAAAAAAGAAAGAAGAAGAAGAAGCATGGACACAGGGCTGGAGCTGGGCAAGCCCCAAACTCTGTACTGGCATGTCTTAGAGTCAGGTGACTCACGATCAAGGTGAGATTGTGGCCCTGTAGAGAGCAGGGGTTGGTGAGCTCCAGACCCTCAGCTGGAGGAGGTGCTGTGGCAGGGAGTAGAAACAGTCAGTTGAGCTGCATGAACTTTGGTGAGTGATGGGAACTGGATTCCACAGATGAGGAGGACTGGCTGAGTGATATTTTGGAGTTGGGCAGGGCTGGCTTGAATCAAAACCTGAGGCAGCGTCCACGGATGACTCCTAGTCCAGATTGATGGGATCTGCTTGGGCTGGGCCACGCCCCTGGTTGAAACCCAATAGCCGGACAGATCTACACCCAGACAAGGCTTTTCTGGGCCAATGGCATCCCCAGGGAACACACAAACTTGGTGAAGGATAAACTGGTTGACTGGCATAGGGGGAGGAGCCAGCTCTCAGTGTGCAACTTGCAGATCCACAGCAGACTGGGGGGCGGTACTTCCCTAGCAAGTGTGCTGCAGAAAAACTGTAAGCAATACGAAAGACCCAGAGACCTCCACCACCCACCTGTCTGAAGGGGGCCAGAAACATGACAAGACAGAGAAAGAGCAAAATGTCCCCAACTGTGGAACCAGGGACAGTGAGTCCAACAGAGGTAAATGCAGAGGAGGTTAAGAGAAACAAACCTGTAATGTCAGAGACAGCCTCATCGGAAATAAATACTTCCATGACCTCATCGTCGAATTTAAATCTGAAATTCTAACTCAGGTGAACCAAGATATAAGAAGATTAATAAAAGAAGTCCTGGGTAATCCTCAAGTAGACACAAATGAAAGAATAGAGGAACCCAGAAAAAGAGAGGCTTTGATGAAGAATATAAACAAAACCTAGAATATATGAAACAGATCCAAAGAGAATATCAGGAAATTAAAAACTCCATTGAAACCTGGCAAAATCTTTTAACAGAAACTAAAGACAAGCTTTCAAAATGTGAAGATAGATTTGCAAAATATGATCGTGAAAGGAAGGATCTCTTAAACATAACAAGGAACCAGGAAGCAATGATACAAAGGCTAGAAGATGACAAGAGGATTTATAACCTAAGAATAAAATATGTGAATGAAGATGCAGCAACAAATACAAATGATATAAAGTCTATTCACAGAAATAATTAAGGAAAACTTCCCAAACATAGGTAATGGAAGTGAAGTTCAGATAAATGAGGCATATAGAACTCCAGCCAGCTACAACCAAAACAGATCTACACCCAGTCATATAATAATCAGGATCCCAGAAATCCATCACAAGAACAGAATTTTGGGAATCATCAGAGAAAAGGAATAGATTACCTATAAAGGAAAACATCAAAATCACAGCGAACTTCTCAAAGCAAAGCATCAAATCAAGAAGAGCTTGGAGTGAAATATTCCAAGTCCTGAAAGAAAATAACCTCCAACCCAGAATGACGTACCCTGCAAAACTGTCTCTCAAAATTAATGGAGAGATGAGATATTTCCATGACAAAGAGGAACTGGGGGAGTTTGTGACCACCAATCCAACCCTGAAAAGAATACTGAAGGACATTCTAGAGAGAGAGAAGAAAATCACCAGGGATCCAGGAATAATGGCAGGAAGGCCTCAAAGAAAGGGGCAGACAGTGGAATGAAGGAGAAAAGTAAACAAATAACAACAGAAAAATAGCATGGCAGAGATAAAACAGAGAAGATTGGTTATATCACTGTTTTATCTTGACATTTTATTTGAATCTGATATGCTTGAGTGTCGAGTCTGAGAGTAGGGGCAACTACTCTGAAGATGACAGGATTCAATAGTATACCCATTCTGGTTTGATTGTTAACTGCTTTGAAGTCCTATAATGTCTCCAATGTTTAGATTTTATTAATAGTGTAATGCCATGCTAAATTTATACTATATTTGATGATATAGACAATTTTATTGAAAATAACAAGGGATATCATAGTGACTACCGTAGATCACCTAGTGTTGTGTTTTTTGTATGTTCTTTTCATTTCATGTTTCTTTAGGAATTTGTATGGTTGACTTGTTTTGATTTGTTTCTCCCTCTAATACAGAAAGGCTAGGTATATGTGTAGAGACTTATACATGTGTAGAACTTCTAAATAGTTTATAAGAATGGATTATAATTATTGTAAAGAAAAAAAGGAAAAGAGAGTATTCTAAAAGATATAACTACATGTATGTTTGAGTGTGTGGAATTAATAACCATGTTACTAAAATTTTAGTTGGATGGATGAACAAAACTGACTTCAGTCTCACTGTTTCGATGTCCACTTTGTGGGCTTTACTTTTGTAACTTGAACAACTGCATCTAAGATGAAAATATGTAATTATCAACTAGTGATTCCTTACTGGTTACTATTTTTGTTTTTCTGTTTTGTTTTGTTTTTGAGATTTTGTATTGTTTCTACCCTCTTTCTGTTTCAAAATTTTTTCTTTAAATAAAAAAATTTAAAAAAACAAGGAATCGGGAAATAATTCAACAGCTCAAGATGATGCAAAGAAAAACAACATAAGATTAATAGGGATAAATGAAAAAGAAGGGGACAACACAAATGATATCAAGAGGCTATTTATAGAAGTAATAGCTGAAAACTTCTAAAACATGAGAATGGAAACTTACATACAGATTAATGAAGCACATAGAAATCCAAATAGTCATAACCAAAATAAAACTACACCCAGACATATAATAATCTCCATCTGAGAAGTCCAACAGAAGAACAGAATATTAAAAGATGTTAGAGGGAAAAGACAGATCACTTATAAAGGAAAACCTATCTGAATCACAGCAGACTTCTCAATAAAAACAATGAAGTCAAGAAGAGCATGGAGTGAAGTATTTCAGATCCTTCTGAAAAAGGAAAGCAACTTCCAACCCAGGCTGATGTGCCGTGTAAAACTGTCCTTCAAAATGGATGGAGAAATAAGTTGCTTCCATGACAAAGAACAGCTGAAGAACTTCATGATCACCAAATCCACACTACAAAAAATATTGAAAAACATTTAGATACACATAGGAAAAAACCACTAAGCAACACAGACAATTAAACAGAATGGGAAAGTAAAGATACAACAGCAGAAAGATAACATGTCAACAATAAACTAATAAATAACAGTTAAAACCATTAATGTAAATGGCCTCAATTCACCAATTAAAAGAAACAGACCGGAAGAATGGATCAAGAAACAATGTCCAACCATATGTTGTCTACAAGAAACCCATTTAACCCAAAAGGAAACTCAAAGCCTGAGAGTCAAAGGATGGAAAACAATACTTCATGCAATAAGAACTCAAAAAAAAAAAGGGGGGTAGCTATTCTGTTTGCAGACAATGTGAACTTCAACTCAAGAATGATCCAAAGAGATAAAGAAGGTCACTACATAGTAGTTAGGGGAAAATTTCAAGAGGAAGAGATAACAATCTTAAATATATATGCACCAAATTCCAGAACACCCAGCTATACAAAGCAAGTATTAATCAAAATGAAAAATCAAATAAGCAATAACACAATTATAACAGGAGACCTTAATGTGCCATTAACACAAAAGGACAAATCAACTAGACAGAATCAGCAAAGAAATAACAAAACTGAATCACACCTGTGAACAAATGGACTTGATAGACGTATACAAAGTGTTCCATCCAACAACATCAGAATATACATTCTTCTCAGCAGTACATGGGACATTCTCTAAAATAAACCATATACTAGCCTACAGTACATATTTAAGTAAATGCAAAAGAATTCAATCTATCCCATGCATGAAATTATCAGATCACAGTGCCATGAAACTAGAAATTAATGGTAAAAGAAACTGCAAAAATCCCACAAACACAGGGAAATTGAATAATACACTCTTGAGCAATCAGTGGGTCACAGAGGAAATTAAAGAAGAAATTAAACAATATCTACAAGCAAAATAAAATACAAATACAACTTAACATTATCTGTGAGATGCTATGAAAGCAGTCCTCAGAGGAAAATTTATTGCACTGAGTTGCCACATCAGGAAAACATAGTGAACACAAATAAACCACCTGATACTACACCTCAAACATCTAGAAAAAGAAGAGCAAGCCAAGCCCAAGCCAAAAGAAGGGAGGAAATTATAAAGATCAGAGCAGAAATCAATGTAATAGAGACTAAGAAAACAATACAAAGAATCAACGAATCAAAGAGTTGGTTCTTTGAAAGAATAAATAAAATTGATAAGCCCCTAGCCAACCTTATTTAAAAAAGGAAAGACTCAAATTCATGCAATACAGAATGAAAAAGGTGAAATCACTACAGATCCTGTGGAAATACAGAAGATCATCAACACTTATTTCAAAAACCTCCACTCTCATAGGTTGGATAACACAGAAGAAATGGACAGATTCCTAGAAAATATGAACCACCAAAGCTGGATAAAGAAGATGTAAAACTGCTGAATAACCCAGTTTCCATTAATGAAATTGAAAATATAATTAAGTCCCTACCAACAAAGAAGAGGCCAGGCCCAGATGGATTCACTGCAGAATTCTACAAGAAATTCAAAGAAGACTTAATGCTGACATGCCTCAAACTCTTCAATGAAATTAAAAGGGAAGCAATTCTTCTTAAGTCATTCTGGGAAGCAAATATTATTCTAGTACCTGAGAAAGACCCAACTGAAAAAGAGAACTACAGGCCAGTCAATCTCCCTAATGAACATAGATGCAAAAATTGTCAACAAAATATTGGCAACCAGGATGCAGCAAATCATCAAGAAGATTATACACACTCAGCAAGTGGGATTCATCCCAGGCATGCAGGGATGGTTCAACATATGTAAATCAGTAAATGTAATCCACCATATCAATAGGCCAAATATAAGAATCACATGATCATTTCTATAGTTGCAGAAAAGCTTTTGATAAGATCCAACACTCATTCATGATAAGGACCTTACAGAGAACTGTTCGATGGTCTTTACCTCAATATGATTAAGGCCATCTATGACAAACCAACAGCCAGCATCATATTAAATGGCCAAAAATTGAAAGCCTTTGCCTTAAAATCAGGCACAAGACAAGGATGTCCCTTATCACCACTCCTATTCAACATAATATTGGAAATACTAGCCAGAGCAATCAGACAAGAGAGAGAAATAAAAGGAGTAAAGGTAGGAAAAGAGGAAGTTAAATTATCACTATTTGTAGACAACATGATACTCTACATAGAAGACCCCCAAAACTCCATTGAAAGACTCCTAGATATAATAAATAAATTCAGCAATGTAGCTGGATACAAAGTCAATACTCAAAAATCAATAGCATGCCTATACACTAACAACAAAATCACCAAGAGAGAAATAAGAGAAGTCACAACCGTCACACTAGCATCCAAGAAAATGAAATACTTAGGAATTAATCTAACAATAAAAGTAAAAGAGTTATACAGGGAAAATTATAATATTCTGAAAAAAGAAATTGAAGAGGACCTCAGAAAATGGAAAGACATCCCTTGTTCATGAATGGGAAGAATAAATATTGTGAAAATGGCCATTCTCCCAAAATTGTTACAGAGATTCAATGCAATCCCAATGAAAACACCATTAATATACCTCATAGATCTAGAGAAATCACTCCTAAAATTCATCTGGAATCAGAAGAGACCTAGAATAGCAAGGCAATTCTACGCAGAAAGGCAAGGTAGGAGGCATCACAATCCCTGACTTGAAATTATACTACAAAGCTACTGTAATAAAATCAACATGGTACTGGAATAAAAACATTTGAATATGAATGGAATAGATTAGAAGATACATCACAAATACACTCAACCACCTTATCTTTGATAAAGGGGCCAAACATGTTTACTGGAAGAATGATAGTCTCTTTAATAAATGGTGCTGGAAAAACTGGCTATCCATATGCTGAAAACTAAAACTAGACCCATGCCTATCACCATGTATTAAACTAAAATCTAAATGGATCAGAGATCTAAATATTAAAACAGAAACACTAAATCTGTTGGGAGACAAAGTAGGTAAAAATCTTGAAGACATAGGGGTAGGTAGAGAATTCATGAACAAGAACCAAACCACATGGGAAATACTTCCCAGAATCAATAACTGGGATCACATCTTATTAAAGAGTTTCTGCATGTCAAAAGAAATCTCCAGCACAGTGAAAAGAAAACCCACAAACTGGGAAAAAAATCTTAGTGAACTGTCCTTAGACAAAGGAGTTCTGTCTAGAACTTATAAAGAATTTTAAAAAAATCAGACCCCTGAAATTCAAAGACCCATTCCAAAAATGGGCATCTGAGATGAGCACACTGTTCTCAGATGAAGAAATACAAATGGCAAATAAATACATGAGAAAGTGTTCCTCATCATTAGTCATTAGAGAAATGCAAATTAAAACCACACTGAGATTCCATCTCATCCAGAAAGAATGGCCAGCTTTAACAAAACTGCCAACAAAAAATGATGGAAAGGCTATGGGGGAAAAGGAACTCTTCTGCACTTTTGGTAGGAGTGTAAACTGGTGCAACCACTGTGGAGGTGAATCTGGAGTGTCCTCAAAAACCTGGGATTGGAAGTACCATTTAACCCAGCTATTCTACTTCTAGGCATATTCCCAGAAAAACTGAAAACATCATACCACAGTGATATATGTGCACCCATGTTTATAGAAACACAATTTGCAATAGTCAGACCTTGGAAACAACCTAAGTGCCCATCAACTGATGAATGGATAAAAAATTGTGGTACTTTTATACAATGGAGTACTACTCAGCTATAAATAATGATTACATTGAGATATTTATAAATAAATGGATGCAACTTGAGACCATACTCATAAGTGAAATAAATCAAACTCACATGTATAAATACCATATATTCTCCCTAGTATAAGAAATGGTAAGATTACATAAGACTTTATGGTAATAATGATCCCCATTACATTGCTTTGAAGCCTTATAATGTTTTCATTCATTAGTTGGAATGGTTTTATTTTGTTTTGTTTGATTTTATTATGTGTGATGGTATGAACAGCTACTTTGAAGAAAACAAGACATTATGGTAGCCATTGCTGATTTAATATCATCTTGCTTTGAAGTCCTATCATGCTTTTGTTCTATTGGTTCTATTATGTTGTGTCTTATTGGATTTTAATATGTGTGATAGTATAAACAAAATTTTTATGGAAAATGAGATATTACAGTAGCCATTGTTCATCTTCTGGTATTTGGTTCAGAATGCCTGTAATAGTTTCATTCTCTTGAATGCTTTTATTCTATTTTGTTATGTTTGATATTATTGTGTGTGAAGCTATGCTCAACTATTTCAAATAAAAAGACATTATGGTAGCTACTGTTGATATCCAGTTGTCTTGTTGTGAAGTGCTGTGTTGCTTACATTGTTCTGTTCTGATATGCTTTGTTCTGTCCTCTTTTGTTTTATTCTCTGTAAAATAAAAAAAACAATAATGAAGAGCCCAAAATGAAAACAATATAGGCTTTCAAAATAGGGTGGTAAGAGCATAACTAAGATTGTTATTTTGCATAGTTATCTTCAAAAGAGTTAAGTCTTGAAGTTTCAAAGGGAGAACAATATTAAGAGTTTAAAAGCTGTTAAGGAAGAAGGGATTGGACTTCTTGTTAAGCCAGAGAAACAAACTAACAAACAAAAAAGATTTTTCTGAAAAGTTCTAGATTATGAACTAGGGAAAATCAGAAGCAATTTAGTGATCAAAAACTACTGAAACCCAGCTGGCAGTCAACATAGAATATGCCACGAACATCTAAGTAATGGGAGTTCAATGGATCAAGGGACCCTACTGCTACCATCTGGAAATGTCGGCCAGGCCTGTGTCACCTCCACACATATTAATGGCTGCTCCTCACCAGTGACTATAAATTTCAGTGTTTCTAAAATCAGTCCTGTCCAGGAAGGTATAGGACTTCACCAATGGATGACTTTGGCTCATGTGCATATTCCCTAATAATGGAGAATCTTCCTCAGGCTGCACAACACTCTAGGATACTTCTACACTTCCTTCATTTCCTCTCCTCCTCCTTTGGGATCACATTTGCTAAGATGCTTCCCCTAGCTTTCCTACTTTCTCTCCTTCATTTGTGATCTGACAGTTTGCCTAGCCTTCCCAGTTCTTGTGTCCATTTCCTCTCTCATGTGTTTAATAAGGTCCTGGTGTCTGACTCTTCAAGTCTGTGGACTAACAAAAATAGTACCAGAAGGAACACAAGGCATCAGGTTTCAGGATGGGGATGTGGACAGTGTAACTGGCTAGCTCACTACCTGCTTAGAAGGCAGGAGATCCCATCCTAAATGATGAATGATCATGCATGATTCCTGAAATAAAGTTATAGCCTAATTGCCAAGGATTTCACTCATGGTACCCTGGAAAAAAAAATGAGTGGAAGGGAATGCTCTGAAAAGTACAGTGATGTAAGAATTTGAAAAAAATGAAAGGAACAAGAAATAAAATACTTAAAATCAGAGAAGAGTTGGCAAGATTATTGCAAGGTTATAGTGACTCCCTGCAGAAAGACTGAAAGCCATTTCCTTGCAACTGGTAGCTGTGAAATGCTGTCACCCATGTCGGGAGGACAGATACAGTGCAGTGACAAGCTGAAAATTTAACTGCTGCAATTGTACTGTTCCAGAGAGTTTTGAAAGTTCAACCAACAAAAAAAAGAAGTTCTGTTATGTGAAGGACTCTCTTCTAGAAGCTCCTCCTTCTCTGCTGAGAGTTAGCACTTCTGCCAGGACAGAAGATAAAGGAGAAATCTCGCTTCTTCCTGAGACCTCTAGTGTGCTCCTTGGAATCTGCACTTATTCGTATGACTGAGGGTTAAATCCCAATGCAACCTGGCCAGGAATCTATTCTGCCTGTTGAGAGAGGAAAACATTATGAACATAAAAATTGATAGTGAGAATGTAATAGGAAATTCTTTGGAAATTCCTAGGATTGGTTTCTCATGGTGTTTCATCAAGAGACCTAGAATGTATGAATTTATAAGCAAGAATTTATTTATTTAGTTGTACTTTCTCGAGACATAGGACTTAACCTTAGTCCATTGTGCTGCTATAACAAAATACTGGAAACTTGGTAATTTATAGGCAGTAGAGCTTTGTTTCTCATGAATCTTGAGGCTGGGAAATACAAGAACAAAGTGGTGCAGGATATACATACCTGTTGAGTGCTCATTCCTCAAGGGTGGCATATAAGGTGTCCTCATATAGTCCATCAACTTTAGTTCTCTTATATTTAAAAAGAATTTGACTTTCTGGGTTGTTACCTGCCTTGGGACCCTCAACCATTTGACACTGTAATCTGACCAGGTCGCCTGCCTTTCTCCACTTGCTAAATTCATTTATAACGCCCTTAGGACTAAAGGGTTAGTCATCCTGAAACTTCAGATGTGCCAGTGAAGTTTTTCTTCATCTTTTTACTGTAAATGAACAGTGTCTCAACCCTGGGGACATAAATTCCACTGGGCCCATAAGCAGGATGGTCAATTTCTCTGCCAGGGACCTGCTAGCCCGGGTGTGCATGTTGGTAGGTGTTCCCATATTGACATTCCCTGTCTATTCCCCCTCCGTCTTCCCTGAACCCACCATGTTAATATATCATGTCATAAGAATATGCAACCTGATTCCTTTCTTATTCCTAAATCCTTTCCAGTGACTTCCCCATTTCTCTGCTCTTACCAAGTAAAAGATTGCGTATCTATTTTTGCCTTCAGTTTCTCTCCTCTTACTCTCTATTTAAGTCAATCCATTCTGGGTTTTTGATCCCACATCGCCAATGAAACAGCTCTTGTCTTTTGATGAGTTCTCTGTTCTCATCTCCCATGAACTTTAAGTAGCATTTAGCACTGCTGATCAGTCTTCCTTATAACACTCTTATCACTTGGATTCAGATATAAAATTCTCCTGCATCTTTTTCTACTTCACTGCCTGCTTTTTCTCAGTATTTATTTATTTATTTATTTAGTACTGGGGATTGAACTCAGGACTTTGCATTTTCCAGGTAGGTGCTTTGCTACTGAGCCAAACCCCCAGCCTTTTTTCTCAGTTTTAGTTTACGCTCCATCTTGCACTGACTCAGTCTTGAGACTCCTGTTATCTACCAACAGGATTACCCCATGTGAGCTCATTCATTTTCAGGTTTTTAATGATTCATCAAACCTGGTCATTTCCTTAGGGCTCCAGCCTCACACTTCCAGCCACCCACTTTATGTATCTGTGATGAATTCTTCCTTATATAAACCTTATATGCTCAAGCCCTTCCCATCTCAGTAAATGGCAGTGCAATCTTTCTAGTTGCTCGAGCCAAGAAGCTCTATGACTTTTTTTTTAATCTCTTCCATCTTAATAGGCATCTAGTTCCTCAAAAATCCTTAGAAATCCTTCTTCAAATATATGCTCAGAATATGTGCACTTTGGATTGCTTTACTGCTAACATCTTAACAAGCTACTTCTATTTCTCACCTGGCTCACTTTAACAGTTTCCACCATGCCCCTTGGTCAACTGACAAAACAGTAAGTGGTGAGAGTAATTCTTACAAATCACAATATAAATCATTCATTTTTCTGCTCACTAAAGGTTTCCCATGCTGAGAAAATTATGAGTGCTTACAGACATATAAACTCTTCTTATCTCTCTGCTTTTGTGTGTTTTATTCATCAGCTTTCCAATGAAATACTTGATGCAGGCTACTTATGAAAAAAAGCAAGTTTGTTTAGCTCACAATTTTGGAAGCATAAGGGCATGGCACTTGTATCAGCTCAGTTCTGCTGAGGGCCTCCCAGAGAATGGCAGATGGTAAGGTGGATGAGAGACGAGGCTAGTGATTAGACCTCAAAGCAGGAGCAGACAGCACAGGAGCAGCCAGGCTTGCTCCTTTAGTTATAACTCTCATTAGAGAACTATCTCATGAGCTTAGACCCCAAAACCTAGGGATCTCCCAAAGGTCCTACCACTTCCCAATTGTAGGCACCGAGCACAATGTGTCCTTGACACTCAGTCTGTGGTATAAACTAGATCACTGCATGTATCACGTTTCCTCTCCCAACAGCAGCCTCTTCCTCTTCTACAACAGCTCAAGCGTATTCTGGCCTCAGAACTAGGCACATACTAGTCCATTTTCAGAAATGTCCCAACATCCACCTCTCTCTTGTCTCCTTCATAACTCTTATATATGAGCACTTGAGGCCTCTTAAAAGTGCACATAGGTGTACACGCACATGCATCCACACACTCACATGCACGCACACACACACACTTTACTTTTTTTCCTTGTTATCCTCATTTGAAATGGTGTACGTTTGTTTACTTCCTCATTCTTGTCACATTGGGTGTATGATGCATAAGAGAAGCTGGTATGGTTTGGAATTTAGCACCCCCCAAAGGCCCATAAGTGCAAAGCTTAGTCGCCAGCTTGGCCCTATAGAAGCTGGTGGAAACTACAAGTGGGACCTAGTGGGAGGTATTAGGTCATTGGGGGAAGGCACTTGAAGGGGATTCTGGGACTGGACATGAGGTGAATGACTCTGCTCTGTCACATGCTCCCTGTGTGAACTGCTGCCTCACCACATCCCCTCAAAAGGCAATGAGGACACAGGATCACAGACTGAAGCCTCTAGAACTCAGAGTCCAAACTTTTATAAAATAATTATCTTGGTTATTTGTGACAGTGTCAGAGAGCTGACCACCGCAGAAGTACTTTTCTCTATTTTTGTTTACTTCTGTATCTCCTGTATTGAGAACCATTATTAACACATTGTTTACTTATTGATTGAAACAGTTAACAACTCCTTAGGAACATAAAGTTGTTTCCAGTGTATCCAGGGAACACCTGCATACTACCATTTACACACCTAGCAAATTTTTAAGAGCACAGATGAACTTCATAGTATGTATGTACTTAAATTAAAAACTGTATCTCAGGCCATATTTTCAATGAAGCCTTTTGAGACACAAGTGTGTGTATGTATGTGTGCATGTGTGTCTGTCTGTCTGTCTGTCTGTCTTTCTGTTTGTCTGCCTCTTATTAGTGGATCCTATACACAAAGCTGGGAATATATACCTTTATAATTTTATCTACAAACCAATATTTTCTATTTACCATTACATGTCTGCCCCCATTAACAAGGCTTTTGTGCTTGGTTAGTTTTGTGTTTTATTTTGTTTTTGAGACTGAGAATTAAAATCAGTTAGCACTGAGTCATATGCTCAGAATTTTAAAATCTTATTTAAATATAGGTTCTCACTAAGTTAGCCAGGCTGGCTTTGACCATATCATCCTCAAGCCTCGACCTCCCAAGTAGTTGGGAAGAAAGGAATAAGGTTTCCCTTGACCCACAAATGTCAAATTATTCTTTAGTCATTCAGCAAATATTCATTGGATTCTCATTATTTTCCAGGCACTACATTAGATGCTGAAGATATGGGATTCTGATACTCGAAACTTAAAATTGCATTTTCCTCCACAGTGTAGGGTAGTACCTCTCACCTATGGCCTTCATAATAGCAACTAAAATAATGTGATCATTTGTGGAAATCCTAATAGATGTATCATTGACCTTAACTACTTTAGATCCATCCCCAAATTAACCCTCAGAAACAGGGATATAAACAACACAGTGCTTCAATACAATAGACCTTAATTCTGCTCCCTGTAATAGGATTAACCTTGGGAAATAGGTCAGAGTATTTCTGTTTTCTCCAGTTTCTTCTACGACAAAAATTAACAATCTCAATTAAAATCAGGAATTTCTAGTGAGGACAAAAGAATGATTGACACATTCTTTGAGAAACCACCCACTATTTATACTACATGTGATAGACCTTTCTTTTTCAATGCGGACACAGCAGGGTCTGATATAGTACAAAATAAGTTTTGGAAGGAGACAAAGTAGTGGTTCAATCCTATTCCTGCAACAGAGCAAGTGGTGGAAACAATTGCATTTAATTTATAAAGTAAATGGGAGAATTAGAATGAATTGGTATGAAAAGCTCAGGATGTAGTGAAGGGTCAGGCACAAAGCAGACACCATTGTCAGTGACTGTGTATACTGGTAATATTTTGATGCCTGTCCAATAAAATCACTCTTTTTTCATATTTAATATAGTTCAATGTCTTAATCTGCAAAATGGGGAAATATATTATACTTCCCCAATTCCACAGAAAATACTACATTTACTGAGTAGGTTGCGATGTCCAAGAAAACTCACTTTCCACCTCCTTGAGGTCAAGACCTCAACATCTTCATTAGATTTCTGAATGATCAACTCTGAAGACAGACACAGAAAACTCACACTGAAGAAAAGTTCTTTGGGACAGGATGCTGGAGGAAAGGAAGAATGATGAGGTAATACGAACTATAAAGCAAACCAGGCAACAGGCCAAGGCAAATGAAGCATGGGGACAATCAGCTCTCACGTACCCACAGCATCCAGCTCTTTTCAAAGGGCATCAGTGACTGGACACTCCTCTCTGGCAATGTTTAAAAGTCAAAGCTACACCAGCCCCCTCTCCTCAAGTGCCACTAGAGGACATCTATTCACAGCTCACCACTGGCCTCAGATCACTGGCTCTACTGACATCATTGTAGTCACATGGCGGAGATGTTTACAGTTTGTGGAAATCTCACTTTGATTGTACATTAATCTAATGTCAAGGCTGTTCTCCTGAGTGAACGGAGGAGTGACGAAATATTTGACTCATCTAATCACAGCTGTGTTGTAAAGATTTCACATCTTCATATTAAGATCCCCAACCTAAGGGGGAATCTCTCCTTCCTATCATCTCAAGTATGCTGGGCCTTCTAAGTGCTAAACATCAGCCTTATATTATAACAGCTAAAAATTAGCAAACGCTTTGGCACATTCTGAAGCTGTGTCCTGACACTATTGTGCAACTAGCCTTTCCTCCAGCAGTTCCTTATCCATTTTAGGTGACCCTGTATTGACCTATGGTTCTTTTTTCCTTCCCAGAGATATATCATTTGGTCTATTATTTAATACAAAATAAAATGCTTCAGCATATAATGTATTATGGACCAACTGACAAATTCAATTGCATTGTCTGGGAGAATATCTCAAGATTTCATGGCACTTCACTTAAAAATGTGATTTTATATCACAAGCTTAAAAAATTGAAACTTTACTATGCTTCTTTAAAATTTTATGAATATAAAAAAATTCTATGAATATGATAATATACAAAGAGGATCAGGAGAATAGATGCTGTTACTCATTAAGATTTTTATGTTTATTGGTACAGTGAATTTCTGTAATTCTGTGTACCTGTTTTAAATTTAAACTGGATTTTCTCAGGGCTCCGTCATCCTCCCAGTTCCATGATGTGGTCTGTACAGACATTGCTGCCGTATGCAACCCCTGGGTTACTCCTTACTTATGAACCAGCTAGACAGGGCCTACCAGACTGACCCACTCACCCACACAGCCCCCGTGGACCATGCAGGTAGGTCATAGTGACCACCTCTCAGCCATTGTATGACCTCCTAGAACTGCCTGCTTTCTTCAGGGCTGTTAATTAAAAGCCAGTGTGGAAAACCTGTGTCGATAATTCCCTGGCCTCCCCAACTTCCACATACATGGCTGCAGGGTATGCACCATGAACTACCATCCCCCAAACTCTATAAGTAATAAAATTTTACTTCCATCTTATGTCTCTCCTACTAATGGAAAGGGTTCTTGCCATCTTAGAAATCCTAAGTTTAAAACAATTGATTTTTAATCATTGAAAAGAGATGGATCCCTGGATCCAGGCATCAAACACTGGGAACTTTCAATTTCTAATATCTGGCACTTGACATTTACAATACATCAATAGGTAAGTTTGATATTTAAATTTGGTCTTGTTCTTTGCCTGTTACTTTACTTTTTTCACAGGCCAGCTGTTTGTTGCCAGGCAAACTTGCTTATTTTTGTTGACCAATTCAGTTAGGCTAATAGGTTTCTTCTCTCCTGTCTGTCTCCCCTCTCTAGTCCTGTCTTCCTGAAGCCCATATGTTTTAGAGCCCACCTGACCTTTGAGAAGATTTCCTTCAGAATCATGGTTTTCTTTACCTCTGTATAGTTTCAAATCCCACAATATATTCTTTGGCTGAGACTAAATTTTCTAAGAGGCTATCTTATTATGAAATGTTTTCTCCCTAAAGCAAAAGAAGAACCGTGATTTTATACCCAATATAGAGGCAAAGGAACTAGGGATACTTTTCCTAGCTAGTTTCAAAAAAGAAGGTCTGGAGTCTCAGGGTTTCTTTTGAGTTGCCTGATGGCGCACACATTGCTCATGGCCCGAGGCGCTCACACATTCGGGGAGCACTCCAGCCTCCTCTCACACTAATTCCTTCCAGAGCCTTGGCTCCAGTGTGACTCATCACGCTGCAAACCTACTGCTCCCCGGCTCCTCCTGCCAAATGTGGAGGGCATGTCTTTCCCATTGGATTCTTGCCATCCCTCTCATACATCTGACGCAGTCCACTTTCCCATTGTTTTTTGTACATCAGATTGTGCAAAATTTCAGCCCGGGGGCGGGGGTGGAGAGGACAAAAATAGGGCACAACTCTACAACCTTGAAATGTGATGATCCTGAAGTGCCTTTAAAAATCCCGGGGGTGCATTTTGGTCATGAAGATCTTTTTTAAATTTGAACTGAGAGGTTTGGTGTAGTTCTGGTTTTAAGTGTGTTACTTGTTTGGTTGTTTTCTGCTATTGGTGGCAAGGTGTTATAAAACTTCATAGGATATGGAAAAATGGGATGAGAAGAAATAAAAATATAATCAGACATTCTGAAGCAGCAAGAAAATCTTAATTAAAAACTTTAAAATGAGCACTTTTAGTTAAAGTTACCTTCTGAAGAGACACGAGACTTCACGAGAGAGTTCACGGCATCAGAAATATTCATGAAATACTCATCAATCCTGGGTCTGCCCGGACTTTCCCTCCATTAATTCCTCCTCTCTTCGCAATACTGTAAACGTTTCTCTTCGTACCAGCACCTTTCTCTCCGCCTATAAATGTGCTCCAGTCCTGCATAAATATTTCCTCCACTCTCCCTCTCTTCAAGCTGCTGTGCCTTCTCCTTTTTAATTTTTTAAAAGTACCTCAGCTTCTAGATCAAGGAGTCTGCATGAATCGTTTCCCCTTCCTCAAGTTTATTTTTCTCCCTTATTGATTACAATTCTCTCTCTCCTCGTCCAGCCCTATGTTATTGCTAAACCAAACTGAGCTTGTAGCTGGCTAATTTGAAAATATTGGTCAATATTACTGGGTGTAAGTGATTACAGACTCCATGCAGCTGAGTTTAACCGACAGAAAGGTTACTGCTATGGTTGTGGTTATTATTCATACTTAGCTCAGTTACCTTTAAAAATTCATAGCTTGGGTTGCACCTCACATACTGCTGAACTAGGACCTATTGTTCCTCTCCTAACTCTGCTTTCTTCTGTTTGGTTGTTCTCTGTTCACCAGTTTATGCTTCTTACTGATAAAAGTAAGCAAGGATCTCTGTATTTGCATTCTTATACCTATAAATCCATCAGAAAAAACTAAAAAGCTGTTTTGATCATGTCTCCCATGTAAAACTGCTGACCCAGGTTCCATGCTCAAGGACTTTGGCCATTCTGACTCACTAGGCCTATGTCATGTATTCTTCGGAAGCAGACACAGCTTTGGATTTCAGCTTCAATAATGCTTATTAGTAGCAATAATATAATTATAGTCACTGTCTTCTACCTTACAGCCAAAACCCTATTCATTATAACAACCCTGCAAGTTATATAGAAAGCATTATGAAGATGATGGAAGTTTAAAAGACTTAAGTAACTGAACTGTTAAAATTAATAAAGAAAAAGATGGAAACCTAAGTTTGATTGGCCTCAAAACTGTGTTCTTTTCAGCATTTCATGCTAAGAGTATATGTTAACTACTCATCACAGAACTAGTATATATGCTACACTAATGCTAGTTCCTTTTCTGTCCTCTACATGTACACGTCTGGTCCTATCATAACTCTGGAAAATATTGTCATGAAGTCCCCTACCCACCTCATAACTGGTTCCCCATATACACACTTTAAATGTTTTTTATTCTCACCACTCTTCCCAAGTTAATTATAAACTGTCCTTCTTCCAACATGCTGCATTCCCTTGTTTATCTGAAATTTTAAATACAAAATGTACTTATTGCAGGGTACAGTGGTGCATGCCTGTAATCTCAGTAGTTGGGATTCTGAGGCAGGAGGATTTCTGCAAATTCGAGGCCAGCCTGGGCTACAATTCAAGTCCAGCCTGAACTGCATAGTGAGAACTTGTCTTAAAAAGACAAATAATAATAATAATATTAAGAAGAAGAAGAAGAAGAAGAAGAAGAAGAAGAAGAAGAAGAAGAAGAAGAAGAAGAAGAAAGAAAGAAAGAAAGAAAGAAAGAAAGAAAGAAAGAAAGAAAATCTATTTTTCCACCCAGCTTCCTGTCCCCATAACATTACTCATCTTTCAAGCCTGACCTCAAACACTTATTTTCTTCTGTTTCATCTGAAGCTTACACATACCTCCAACTATGGAACTTTATACTGTAAGATTTCTATGTATTCTCTCCACAATCTCATGAAATTTTTAAGTTAAGTCCATGGATCAGGTCATTATCTTTTCATTTCCTCAAGGATACAGGGCAGGTGCTCAATACATATTTGTGGAATGAATAAATGCACAAACAAAAATGCATTATTTTTGTCAAATTGGTCCATCATCTCTTTCTTAGCAGTATCACCAACAAAGAATTGAAACAGTAAGAGAAAAGGAAGAAGCAAAAAGGAGAGGACAAAAATGAAAGAAAAAGACAAGACAGGGCTAAAAAGACCCAATGCCATAAGAAAAAACTACAGTTAAGATTTTTTCTTGTATTTTACCCTAAGTAAATGATCATTAATCTATAGCCAGGATTTAAAAGGAAGAAGAGCATTTTAGCTACATGCCTACTCGTCAGGCTGGGCATAGGAAGAAAAATTCTTGATATCACCTTTTTTCTTTCCACCCAACGAATATTGATACTATTGTTTTTATTTTAAAGAGAAAAAAATAATAAAAACAATGATACAGAATTTCATAGCAAGATAATAGGAAATTGACAATGGCTGATGTATTACATATTGTTATCTTCAAAGTAGTTGCTCATATTACAAGATATAGGCTTGAAAAACTGATCAAACAATATAAGCACAAATCATTCTTTTTAATGAACTAAAAGAAATTCATAGTGTAATTATCTTAGTTATTGTCTCTGTGTATATATATAATATATATTTCTTTTCCCTTCTTTTTCTCCTTTCCCTCATCCTAGTAGTTCTTTCCTTTTGAGCAATTTCTTTTCTTTCACAATATCCACTATAGATTTTGAATCTCATTTACTCCTGCAAGTTTGTTACACTAGAAAGACAATATGATGTCTATATATGCAATTCTGATTTATTTCACTTATGAGGATGGTCTCTAATTGTATCCATTTCCCTATAAAAACCTCACATTTATCTTTTATAACTGAGTAATACTCCATTGTATAAAAAATACCACATCTTTTTATCCATTTCTTGGTTGATGGGCATTTGGATTGTTTCTAAGATTTAGCTGTTAAATATTGTGCAGCTATAAACATAGGTGCACATATACTGCTGTGGTATGATGTTTTTAATTTTTTGGGAATATACCCAGAAGGTGAATAGCTGGGTTAAATGGTACCTATTGTCTTAGTTTATTGAGGATTCTCCACACTGATTTCTATAGTGGTTGCACACTGGTCCCACCAACAATGAAGAAGGGTTCTTCCCCCACCCCAACAGATCCACCAGAATGTTACTGGCGATTTCTTGAAGATGACTAATGATGTTCAACATTTTTTCATCTACTTATTTGCCATTTGCATTTCTTCATCTGAGAAGTGTTTATTCATCTCAGATGCCCATTTTTGGATCAAGTCTTTGAATTTGGGGGGTGGTCTGATATTTTAAAATTCTTTATATGTTATAGAGTGAAGTCTTTTGTCTGAGGGACAGTTGGTTAAATTTTTTCCCACTCTGAGTTTCTTTTCATTCTGTTGGTGGTTTCTTCTGACATGTGAAAACCCTATAATAAGATGCCATCCCAGTTGTTGATTCCTTGATGTATTTCCCACACAGTTTGGTTTTTGTTCATGAGCTCTGTCTACCCCTATGCCTTTGAGATTTCTATCTATTTTCTCTTCCACTAGATTTAGTGTTTACAAAGAAACTCAGCCACCTTACCTTTGATGAAGGGGCCAAACACATTTACTAGGAAAAAACCTCTTTAACAAATGGTGCTGGAAAAACTGGCTCTCCATATGCTGAAGACTAAAACTAGACCCATGTCTATCACCATGCACTAAAATAAAGTCAAAATGAATCAATGATCTAAATATTAAAACAGAAACACTGAAGATACCACTGTCTTGAATAGTGATTTCTTTGTGCTCATTCCTCTGTCTACATCACTATAGCTACTGCTTTAGCCCAGATCTTAATCTTTGCCGATTTCAAAGATCTCCCAGCTCCTGCTTCATTTCACCTGAACCTCTCTATCTAATCCATTGTCCGCTGCCTACAAGCAAGGCATTACTAGCCAAAGAGTTCTTCTATAGCCTTGAATCGTCGCTAGCAGGAAGTCCAGACTTCTCCAATGACGCTTATTCTACATTGCCTTCATTTACTTCTCTGCTGCCTTTCTCTTGCTATTGCCACATTCACATCTCCTGCTCCAGCCTGACCGAAATGATTTCTTCCATTCTGTGCACTCTCCTTTTTGAGTCTCTTTTACTTTTGCTTGTTTGGTTGCCTCTACCACAAACATTCTTTTTTCTTTTGCCTATCTGGCAAATCCAAACTCATAATCGTCTAAACCATTCTTTTATCCCGGAAGCTTCATCACACTACCTCCATGTGCTCAAATGTTTCTTTATTTTTCCATAGATGAGCATACTTTTATGAAAAAGCCCACAACGCTTTATTTCTTATATTTATTCCACCTCTTCCACTGGATAATAAATCTCTTGATAGAAGGGAATGTGTCTTATTCATCTCTTGTTCCCTGGCATGTAGCCCAGGGTCCAGAACATAAATATTTAATGATTGGGCTCTAAAGAAGGAAAAGACAGAAAGAATTACATCTAAGTGCACTTTTGTTTTGGGCCTCTGAGAAACAAATCCCTAGAGAGGGAAATTTCTGACCAAATAAAGCAGAAGAGTCTCTTGTCTATACCAAAATTACTTTTGCCAACAGAAAGATTTGTTGCAACACAGTGAAATTTATATATGCATAAATTATTTGGTCCTTTTATGTGTGAGATTTTAATTCTCTCAGCAACAGCCTTTCCTCAAGTTGACTTAAAAATATACTGCTAATTTCTAGTGAGAGACATCCAAGAAGTTTACTTTCTTATTCTGTGGATCAACAAAAAGAGAAGTTAAATAAAATAATTATTTTTGTTTTATATGCATTTCTTCCCTGAATGGTTGACTTGATAATAAATGACAAACAAATACAAACATATCGAAAGCATTTTATGTCTTTATTTATATTTCACTATTTCTTCAAGTTATATTTGGTTCTTATAACTAGTACAAACTCATTAAATGAAACTTCTCTTTGTCAGTTTTTTCTCTTTCTTTTTTAGCTAAAACTTTTTAAACAATTTCCATAATAAATTGCAGTTCTGTCCAACAAGGGTCTTTTTAACACTTTGCTATCAATTAACTTTTGCAACTCTACTCTGCTGAAATTATATTGTTAAAACAAATCTAAAATCTTTAAAAGCATTTACAAATTCTGAAGATTTCATCTTCATTTTAACATCTGACAAATTGATACTACTTTCCTGGTTGAAAAAAAAAAGCCATTAGTCGGCAAAGTGCCTATGAGGACTGATTTTATTTCTCCTGGCCTGAAGAATTTGATTTTTATTACTGATGTTAAAATTTCAAAAGCCAAAAAGATGAAGAATTGAAAGACTAGACTACAAGAAAATAGAGCCCCTCATCAGATCCTGGACTCTGAAGCATCAATTATTTCCCCCCAGATTTGGGGGGACAGAGAGCTATCATGCTGAACAAACTCTTTACTTTCTCCTTTATTCTGCTCTGTCTTTTTATGATAAAAGATTATGAGAAAACTATATAAACTCATGGTTTCTCTTTTGAAAGGTAGACTTAATCACAATTGATAAATCGAATGACAATTATAGTATTTTAAAAAATATCCTCCCACTCATTGGCTATTGAATAGTGCTGCAATAAACATGGCAATGCGGGTGAAACATACTTGTTTAATCACCTTTGGGGTTTTTTTACCCAGTAGTGAAATTTCTGGGTCACATGTTAATTCTATTGAAACTTTTTGAGGAATTTTTATAATGCTTTCCATAATGGCTCTACCTATTTACCTATCTGTCTATTTAAATCTATTGCCCACTTCTAATTGGGAATTTTGTTTTTTACTATTAAGTTTTGGAGTTCCTTATGTACTCTAGATAGCCACTTCTTGTCACATGTACAGTTGATAAATATATTATAAATTGCCTCTGCATTGTATTGACTATTTATTGTACTATGCAGAAAGAGTTTGATACAATTCCATTTGTCTGTTTTTAGCTTTGTTTCCTATGTTTTGGGGTGATATTCAAAAATATTTGCCTGTTCCAATGTCCTAAGCATCTCCCCTATGTTTTCTTCTAGTAGTTCCATACCTTATATATTAAGTTTTCATACATTTTGGGTTGATTTTTGTAACTGGTGAGGGATAGGGATTCCTTTGATGTGCATTTAAATTTATTTTATAGATTGCCATATATTTTTGAATGGAAATCCTCTGAGACAAAGCATGTATAATCTATGCATCTAAATCTACATTAAATGCATAATGTATTATTTATGGGTCAGTAGTCATCAAACACACACTTAAAAACTAAATTTTTTGGAGTAATTTCTTAAATGATCCAAACACATATAATATCTATGTTATATATTAGATTTCTCTCTTTACCTACCTATATCTAAATACAAATAGGTATAAATGTTTATATGTGGCAAAATAGTCTTGGAGGTTTATAAATAGTTATATCCAAAATATATATGCAAAATATCTCAAATATTATTTGACTACAAGTAGTATAGAATACACACATTAGAACATTAGAAACATTAATTAAAACACTAGAATTAGAATTAAAACATTAGAATTAAAATTAAAACATTAGAAACACTAATCTCTTCTACTAAAATTACTAACATATATTTGGTTTGATTTTCTAAATCATAAAAATAATATCCCTTATTTTCTGTTTTTTAATCTACCAAAACCTTAGTGAAATATCATAAACTATTTGTTAAACAGATGGTCTGGTATTACAAAGACCAAAAAGCCCAGTTAAACAGAATATAAACCTTTTTAAACTGTATTTATATCAAAGTGATTTACCACTAGGCTTTCTATGCCCTTGTCTCTCAGATCTTCTCCGGCAAGGCAGGTCTTTGATTTAAGCCTGCTAGTTGTAAAGTAGTCCTGGGATTCCTTTTAAAAGTGTTTCCAGCACATTGTTAATCTTAAATTTTACTCTTCACTTCATTTGGCTTCCATGTGCAAATACTAACAAAAGAGGCTGCTTTACACTAGACAGTCTTGGCTTGATCTCTACTCTGTAAATGTGAGGACAAATAAGTAGTTGTGTGTTCAATTTTACACATTGAAAGAAAAAAACTAGGAGCAGGAAGAATTATCTATATAAAATTAGACCTAAATTTCACATGGAAACATTGCTGGTTTCCTGTGAAAATCCGCTTCTAAAATGAAGGTAACAAGAGCACACGAATCCACACATTTATATGAATGCCTACTGAGAAGACACATAACTAATTCAGGTTTAAAGGAACCATGGGGAAAAGTTTACAGGCGCCTGAGTAAAGGTAATAGATAGGGCAGTTTATTATTTTGGAACAAGTAGCACATAACCTGAAATTGCACTGTTTTCATGATTTCAGAAAAGACAAACTATGCCCTATGTGTGTCTCAGGGCATCTTGGAGTAAAGCCAAAATACACAGTGCTGAGGGTTAAATCATCATATACTATCACCCCAAACAACACAGCAATTCAAGTTATTTTCCCTGAAAGTAACCTAGGAAAAGAAAAAACACTCAAGTGAAGTTGACTAGAACAAGTTCATCATTGTTTTTAGGAAAGTAAAAATGTGTGATTTTAGTTTTTAAAAGAACTCTGAAGTAAATGATGTAAACAAATCCAGTGTCTAATTATTGAAAGTTAAGTTTCCTTACTAATGGGTCATTTAGATGCTTTAGAGGTAGGTTTTGGGCCATGTATTTCAAATGTTTACTTCTAAATTAGCAAAAAGAAACACAAAGCATCATTTAAGTTAGGTAATCTTTAACTCCCAAAAGCTAAATGCTAAAATACAATTTAGTTTCTTCAATACTCTATAGGTTTGAATTTATCTTAAGCAAAAGTCAGTCTTGTTCAGAAAATCTGAAGTTTTGGCTTAATAACTATTTTTTAAGTTCATTAACAGGGAGTAACTGGAACACACTACAAATGGCTGGTGGTAATCAAATAAAGGGACCCATTAAAATTACATGTACCCATAGCACTGAGGAATTTTATTATTCATCAGTGAAACCCCCCTTTTTTTTATACAACTACATCCATGATCATTTAAGCTCATGACTATCCAAACCAAACATGGACAAATATTTTCACCCTGTATTAAGTGGTATTTTAAAGGCCTGGATCTTCAGATAATGAAGTGAGAAACATTTACTGTCATACCAGGGTAGTGATATAAAAATAAGAATAACCTCTGACTAAAAAATATAAAGAGATTAGTTAACTCAAAGTGATGGTTATTTACTGCATGAAAGATAGAATTCAACATTACCTTAGAGGATACTTTAGTCTCTATCTTTAAATGTATAATAATTAAAAACATTTTTGGAGGGGTTTAATCTTTTCAAGTGGCATAATATTTGAAATTTCAGGCATAATGAAGTACAGTATTCTACTCCAACTGCTGAAACTATGCTTCTAACAGAATTATATGTTATAAATATTTATTGAAATCAATTTGAATATGATATTTAACTAGTTTAAACTAATTAGTTGTTAGGTAATATTAATCCCACTTACCTTAATTCTTCAGAAAAAATTATGATAAAATAACTAGACAGAGGCTATACAAATATATTGGGTTTTTCAAGAACTGATTACCAGTCTATGCGGACATAACTCTAGGTTTTGACTTTGAGATGTCACATACTGGTTATTAGGGAATTTTTGTGTGATGAGTTCTAAAAAGCAGTGAAAATGCTTTTTTTTCTTTTACACTGCTTGAACTGAAAAACAGATAAAAGGTGTGCTTCAATTCAATGGTAATAAAATGCAAATAGCACACTAATTTGACGTATTTTAGGATTTAGACAGCAAAGATATTTATGTTTATTTTCTATGCCTTTTGGCAGTTACATTTTAATCTTGTTATATTTGGAATATATATTTTGAAAAGCTCTGTTTCATGATCCTTAAGTACAGGAAAATATTAAAATATAAATTATTAGAGTATAATCAGAAATTCAATAATTCAAAGAAATAGGCATTATATTTCTATATTTGCCTTTATTGATGGCTACTTGTGACCCTGAAAAAGTTGTGAAACCATTAAATTTCTAGGTTCTTTAACTTCATTATACACATGATGTAAAGATAAATAAATATATATTTAGTGTGTTAGATTCTCATAAAGAAATGGACCACACACCCTGCTATAGAAATCTGGTCTAAGAAAACAGTTATTCTATTTGGATAGAAATAGACTGACAGAAATATTTTCAAATAATAAGAGTATATTCCCAAAGTATATATTTTAACAGAATGGAATACATTACTAGGGAAATTTAGAGAAAGGACTAAGGCTTCAATATTGATGTCATGATCTTTCTTATTTTCTTTAATGATAGTCAATATAAATAAAGAATATAGAAGAACAAATGCCTATACTCTGACAACTAAAAAAAAAATCACTGAGTGAAATTAAAGAAGACCTAAGTAATTTAATATATTTTGTGAATGAATAGGAAAGTTTGATATTAAAATATGTTCTAATCAAGTTGATCTGTAATTCTAAATATTCATGTAAAGCCTTAACTGGATTTCCTTTTTGATAGGATGTGATAAAGATTATAAATTCACTTTAAAATGTAAAGGAAATACAGTAGCCAAAACAAATTTGAAGAAGAACAAAATTAGAAGGTTAATACAACCTGATTTAAAAATTTATAATAAAACTATAGTAATTAAGCTAATGTTGCCCAATGTCAAAGTTGATAGATCATTGGAACAAAATACAGCATCCAAAAATAACTCATTTATATAAACAAATGACTTTTTATGATTCTAAATTGTAAATTCAGTGTAGAAAGGACAGGCTTTTCAACTCATGCTCAAACAATTGGAAATCTACATGTAAGAAAATGAATTTAGAACCATATTTCATAGTATGTATAAAAATTAATTCAAATTGGATCAAAGATCTAAATGTAAAACCCAAAATGATAAAACTTCTAAAGAAAAAACACAACAGAAAATTTTTATGATCTTGAGTTATCAAAGATTTCTTAGTACACCAAAAGCATGATCCATATAAGAAAAATTGATAAATTAGACTTAAAAATTTCTTTTCTAAAAGGATACTTTCAGAATAATGAAGAGCAAGCAACAATGGGAGAAAATATTTGCAAAGTGTATTTCTATAAAGGACATATCCAGAAATATAAGGAATTCTCAAATTGGAATAAAGAGAATAAACTAATAAAAAATGAGATAAAGATTTGAACATACACTTCTCCAAAGAAGAAGTAATGAAAACGGAGTAGTAGGCGGAATAACAACTTTCCCAAATGTATCCAAAGTCTTCTATCTAAAACCTGTGTGCCATAGTTTGGATATCACATGTCTCCCAAAGGTCCCTCAAAGGCTTGGTGACCAGCTGGGGACCTGTGGAAAGTAGTACAAGCTTTAAGAGGTTGGGCTGAGTGAGCTTCTTGAGGTTACTGGGGATGTGTCCTCACAGAAAACTGTGCACACTTGGTTTCCTCTCTCACTCTCACTTCTTAATTGATGAGCATGTTACTCTGCCTCAGAGGTCTGACATGATGTGCTCTCTTTCTACAAGCCCAGAACCAAAGGAACCAAGCAATCATGGACTCAAACCTCCAAAGCATGAGCCTAAATAAAGCCATTTTTTTTTCCTTTGTAATTTGTCTCAGGAATTTGTGGAATTTTTTTGCTTTGTTTTGGCTTGGTTTTGGGGTGTAGGGGTATTTTGTTTTTGTTTTTGTTTTTGAGGTAGGGTTTCACTATGTAGTTCAGGTTGGCCTTGAATTCACTATGAATTCCAGGCTGGCCTTGAACTTACAATAGCCTCTCAAGGCCTAAAATTACAAGCACACATCACTATGCCCTATAAATATTTGCTGTAGTCATGAAAATTTGAGCAATATACTGTAAAAGCTACTTTCTTTGGCAAAAGATAATTAGATATAAGTGAATTAATGATTTCAAGATAGGAAGATTATTTTGAGTTATCTGAGCAGATATAGCCACACATTCCTTGGAAGATACATACAAGGACATCTTTGACCAAGGAAGAGAAGAAAACTATAATACAAATGTAGATGTGGGAAGAACAGATGTCTCACTACTGGCTGGATGAGAAAGATGGAGAAAGAAACCATAAACCAAATATTAGGAACACAGCTCTAAATGCTGGAAAAAACAAGGAATTAGGTTCTTGTCTGTAACCTGTGGAGGAGTACAGTACCACAACACTACTATCAGTGAAAATAATTTCAGGCATCTGGCTCCAGAATTGGGAGAAAACAACTTTTTGATTTTTCAAGTCATCCAAGTTGTGATAGTTTGCTGCAGCAAATATAGGAAGCTAATACAGATGGCTAAAGGGCACAAGAAATGATGTTCAACATCATTAATCATGAGGGAAATGTAAATTCAAACCATAATAAAGTACTACTAAATACCTGTTAAATGGGTTATATTGGTAGGAGTAGGTAATAAATAAATCAACCAGTAATGAATAAACCAATTGTTTGGCAAACAATTTAGTAGTTTCTTGAAAACTTCAGCATGCAGTGTATAACCAGTCATAGTAATCTTAGGCAATTACCCCAGAAAAAAGAAAGCAAATTTCATACAAAGGCTTAAGTATGAAATTCCTAGCAGCTTTATTTGGGCTCATACTATCCTGGAAACAGCATATATATATATATATATATATATATATATATATATATATATACTTTCAGCAATCCTCCTGCCTCAGCCTCCTGAGTGCTGGGATTACAGGCATGTGCCACCATACCTGGCCAAAGGTCTATATTTTTAAAGATGGATGGATTTCAAAAATAATTATTATGCTCAATAAAAAGAAGTCAGACAGAACTGGGCATATAGTTAGGGTTGTAAAGTACATGGTTAGCATGTGTGAGTGCCTGGGTTTTACGCCCAACAATGAGACCAAAGAGGAGAAGGAGTAGGGAGAGAAGCTAGAGAAAGCAAGGAGAGGGAGGAAGAAGCAACCAGATTAAATAAATCAATGAATGAATAAACATCGTGTGATTTCATTATTTAAAACTCTAGAAAATAAAACTATCTGACAGTGACCGAAAACAAATCACCATTGCCTGGGGAGTAGGGCTGGCCAAGAAGGAGGGATTGCTCGACAGCCAGAGGAAACCTGAAGAAATGATAGACACTTTCACAGCATATGTTAAAATTTACCAAATTGTGTCCATATTCAGTGTGCTGTACATAGATTGTATTGTAATAAAACAGCTACAGTTGTTGACTATTTCACTGTAATAGGTACAACTAAACTTTAAATCTGTAGAATATTAACCTTAAGGTCATTTCTTCTCACACAGCATACAGAATTCCCCAAAGCCTTTGGATGTCTAAGCCTATTTACTCAATTTGTAGTCGAGCTGGCAAAAATACATTCTGTGTCTTGGAGAATTCCTCTTCTGCTGTTAAATAATATCCTGAATTGAACATCTCTCAATTAATGTGTGATATTTAGTTTTTTGGTTCACTGAGCCTACTTTTGGGAGGGAAAAACGGCTTAGTTCAATTTAAAAAAAAGAGAAGATGAGTTATACTATCTACACGGTAACTTGCATATAGGCCTAAGAAACAATTCTATGTAATACAATTATATAAAACACTTTAATATATAAAAATGAGTAACTTACTTTCTAATCTACTCCCAGTTCTGATTTTAGAGTGTTTTCTCCGCTGCTGTGCCAGGGCAGGTAATCCGGATGGCCAAGGGATATGACCTGGTCATGATAGCCCACTGATGGAAAGTTACTGGGTTTCAGGTCAACTGCAAAGAGATCCAAGGTGCTTTTAGATTCAGTAATAACCATGTACTTACAAACATTTAAGCCATTTGTATGGACTCACTTTTCAAAAGGTAGATTCAATGTGCTATTAAAACAAGTAAAAACCACTGTCGAATTTATTTAAACATCTTGCATTTCCTTTGCCTAATATTTTACCAGACATAATTCCAATCATAGCTTCAAAACAATTTGTTTAGAGTGCAGTGAGAAATGGAGCGCCGGGTCCTCCAGGCTTTTCCACCAATGACCAGATGGGTGACCTGGGGGGCCCAGGATGGACCGCGCTTCTGCCCTGTAGGCCTTCGGACACCTCGCTGTGACTATTTCCTGGCTGGACGTAGACTTTGAAGCAAAGGAAACAGCTCTCTCACCCCACCTGGATGGCCTGATGGCGGCAGTGGCCTTGGAGCCCAAACCCCTCGGGCTTCAGGGCCTCCCGGCCCAACCCTGCAACCCTAGGCGAAGACTCTGCCTGCCCAGCCGTGGAGGGCCTGGCGCCTTTCCGTGGATTGCAGCGCAGCATAATAAGAAGAATGGTGACCTCCAGGCCACTGCAGAAGGCAGTTACATCTAGGGCCTGAGAAGGCAGGACTGGAAGCACGGCCATGTATGTCAGGCCACAGAACTGCGCAGATCCGGTCCTGGGGTGACTGCTGTGTCCCGGTTGGAGGAGACCACACCTTCTGGAGAGGAAGAGGAGTAAAGACCCCTCCTGCCCTGGAAGGTGAGGGAGCCCAGGCCGAGGAAAGTGGAATGACTGGCAGGCCATAGCCGAAGAGAGAAACCAAAAATAACATCCCACGTTTGGCTAGTTGGAAATGCCCATTGCCCATTGGGAAGATTTACTGGCCATTTTTAGAAGGCCTGTGTACATAATATGAAAAAGCTGCTCTCAACATTGCCCTCAACCTTTTAAAAGAAAACGTGCTGCATGTGACAGTATAGCTGTAAAGAGGTGGCTGACATATGACAAAGTAGTTAGAAAAACCACATCTCGGAAATGCCGTGTGTTTAAAAAAATGACAGAAAAGAAACACCTTCTAGAAGTGAAATTTTTATGGAGTTCGTTAGATCATCTGGAGAAGCAGCACTAGGTGACAACTTGTCCACATTTGTTCTGTGAGTTGGAGGGCATGGAGCAGAAAACAAGAGAAGATGGCCCAGTACCAGACTGGCTACATGTAGAAGATGTTCCTATTGTAATCATTGTTTTGTGTGTGTGTGTTATATATATATATATATATATATATATATATATATATATATATATATTTTTTTTTTTTTTTTTTTTTTTTTTTTTTGACAATGTAAAGTACCTTATTGAAATATCTGGTCATTCGAGATATTCTCAAGTGCCTGATACACATTAAAAAGTAGCAAAATAAGGTATTTTGTAAATTTCTTGTAAGAACTCACATAAAGCATTCTTTGGGGGGAGATTGAGGGGGTGTGGGAAACATAGGAAAACCCCCTTTTTAGTATACACATTGTTCATGCAGTGGTTCTTGGAAGAGAAGGAAATGGAGAGCACTGTGCTAGTGCACGTACAGCAAGGCAAGGTACCATTGTCCCCTAGGTCTATTGGTTTTATTTTACTTTACTGTATATGTAGGGTTGGTAAAGAACAAATGAAACCTTTTACAACAGGTAGTCTTCTTAGATGTTAAAGAGGTTGCCAATTGTGATACTAGTAGAGTTAGTAAACTGAAGCTTTTGTATTAAAATTCACAGAGAAGATTGTCTTCTGAAAGTTTGAACATTTTAGCCCACTGGGTTAGTGGAGAAAGGAAGCATTTTAGACTCACATATTCAACTGTTGTTGTATGTGTGCAGTTTAATCAAGATTGCTGTGTATATATAATGGACAAATTGAGTCCTTACTTGAAACATCTATCTTACCTAGATGCTTGGAAGTACCCAACGTATGTTAAATGTAAAGGTAGTACAATATAACTTATTGCTGAAGTTCATATGAAATACTGCCTTTTGGGAATGGAATGGTTAAACCATCTCTTGAGCAATATGATACTGCCTGTACTTGTTCAGTGGTTTGGAGGAGATGGGAGGGAAGCAATTGCAAAAGGTATTATGTTAGTATGTTTGTACTTGGACATTTTGAGACATCTTTTTTTCTGTGTTTTGTGGCTTTTGTTTTGTTGTGCATATAGTGTATATAATGGACAAATCTAAATTTTGCAACAGCTAGTTTCTAAATTTAGGAGTTTGCCAGTGTATGACAAAGTAGTAAAGTTAGCACATTTTGTACACTGTGTAGAAATACACAGAGAAGCTTGTCCCCTGTAAATGAATTTTGGATTCAGCCATCCCTAACATTACATATGCCTTTACTTGTCCACTGGGTTGAAGCAGAGAGAAGCAAATGGGGCCAAAATGGTCATACTTAGAAGATACCTCAGATTACAACCGTTGCTCTATGTGCGATTTTGTCAGTGTTATATGATAGCAGACAAGTTCTTATATGAAAAATCTAGTCTAGATATGTAGAAGTGCTTGATACATTAAAAGTAGTAGAATAACAATTTGTAAATAGATTTTATAAACTAATAGAAAATGCTATGTTTGCAAATAGAATGTTTAAACCACCTCTGAACAAAAAAAACTTGTTTGCCATTCACAAATCTACTAATATGTTTCAAAACTTACCACAAAACTTTCTGCCAATGCCAAACACCATAGAATAAGCCTGTAATTCTAGCACTGTGAGATGCTGAGGCAGGGAGAGCTAAGTTCTAATGTGGCATTGCCAGTTTAGTGACTCAGAAAGGCCTCGTCTCAAAATATCAAGCAAAGGACTCAACAAATGAGTGGGGACATAGCTCAGTGTGAAGGCCCCGTGTTCAATCCCTGGTACCATCAAAAAGTTCCCATCTAGGATACTAAGCACTTTCCCATTACCAAAACAAAATACCCAACACCAGCAATTTCAAAGAGGAGATATATAAATATAGATATATAAATGACTTTTTAATAAAAGACAAAAATATGCACAGAGAAATGAGCTACAAATACAAGAAGTAATTTCATGAAAGATTGAGGTAAGTTTCCAATGAATGTATGGCACAATAATCAACTTCATTAATAAAAAAAAAACATGTATAAGGGATGTAATTTTCAACTGTGAGATAGACAGAGGGGAATAAATGATTAAATACAATGCTGGTATGGATATAAAGCATTTTCCTATTACCTATTGCAGGTATAAATTCATACTGCTCTCCTGGAGAATAATTTGGCCATACTACTTCTAGAAACTTAGCATAAAGAAATGATAATCTAAGTCCACAGGGGTAGAGTCTCAGACATTTACCAAAGACTTTTGTCTTTAACTACAAAAACAAAAAATGTAGAGGATTGTTCGATAAATTATGGCAATAATACATAGTGAACATAATCTGTCATTAAAAGTAATAATTTAGTCATATCTTTATAGACACAGAAAGATGTAATGGATATATTGCTAAATTAAAATGGAAATTTATAGGCCAGTATGCCATTCTTCTTTTAAACATATATACAAATGCATACATAATATTTGATATAAGAATTTTAAGAAGCAAACACTTTTAGGGGGCTATCAGCCACATGGAAGATATCCAAGAGGTCTCTGTTTCTACATACAGGACACACTAACAGCTTTATTATTAACTTCTTTACAATAAACACAAGTGCATCTGTTCACTCTTCTCAATCCTGATGAATTAGTTGCTGACTTAAGAATCATTAAGTCCTGTGTTGAAACCTACACTCTCAAGAGCTGACATTTCTTACGTGTGAGAACTGCAGACCTTTCCTACATTATCCCATCAGCTCTGACAGGCTCTGCTAAGGCTCAGACTTAAATCTTTTCAAGCCAGCTAAGAGGATTAAAATATGGACACAGAAACATTAACACCCAGCTCGGAGTTTAAATATCCATGCAGGACTAAAAACCATTGGCTAGTTTGCAACTTCTCCTTACTACTCTTTGCTTTTCCGGACCAGGAGGAAATACGAGGCTAACTAATGCCACAAGCAACAGCCACACCTCCCACTGAAACTTTCACTAAAATCAGTGAGACTGAAGGGTTTAGAACTGTGTGGATGAACAATGCTCCACATTCCTATTTTTTCTCAGTGACTTCCAGACAGTGCACCTGTGTATCTACCCATGTTCTAATGTCTATTATGTTTTGTATTTCCTCTTCTCTGAGTCAAATTTCCATCCCATTCCTTCTCCCAAGCACCTGTGAATGCATGAAAATTTCTTCTCTTCGCCATCTTCACCAGACATTCCCTCTTCCTCCTTGCTCAACAGCAACTTTTTAATCCCAGCAGAAGTTAAGAAGAAACAGATGTGCATGCCCACAGTGCTTCCAAGGGCAGTTTACTGACCAACAGATGAGCACTGGTCCACAGAAGTCAGCGTCTTTCCTGTGGAGCACAGCTGAAGACAACCATCATCAAAAGCCATGCCTTCCTCAGAGGAGTCTGAATCAGAAGACTGAGGTAGAAGTACTGAGGTCAGCCATTTTGGCTCCATCTGTGGAGCACTCAGATGGGCTCTGTTCACTCAAGAACTCCCTGCAGTGTTGCAAGACTTTGTCAGCACTGGACTGTGGTTTGACTTCTTTCACAAAATCCAGCTTCGTCCCATTTGCTATCATAGCTGCTAATTGATAATAAGCAACTTGCCCTGTGATCCCTATCTTACTATTTGCTTCTAGAGAGCCCCACCTGTGATCACTAGTACTATAAGCATTCAGTAAGATGATATTTGGAGACTACTTGTTCAGTCCATGATAATCAGGAGCCCATGACCGAGGGCAGATGCAACCCAGACCCAGAAACAAGGTGAGTGTCCAACTGCTACATTTTTCTTTGGTCGTGAAGTTGGGAGGAGCATGTTATTTTGGTTTAAGTCTAAAATATACCATAAATATCTCATTGTAGATGTGGGGCTGGCAGAAAGTGATTAGATTATGAGGAATAATTTCCATCAATGCATTAAATCATTGCTAAGAATTTGATGGCACTCTTGGAGCTTAATAGTAACTTAGTCAGTAGAATCCAGATGAGGGAGTATGTCAAAGATTGTAATCTTGGGGACAATATCTTGTCCCTTTGTCCCTTCCTTGCTTGCTTTTCCTGTCTTACTCTGATTCTTAGATCTACGAAATATGCTCTTCCTCTGTGGTGTTCAGCCTCACTTCAGGCCTATACCCATGGAAACAGCAAACCATGAACTGAAACTGCTGAAACCATAAGCCAAAATAAAACTGTCCTCCTCTAAATTGATTTTCTAGGGTATTTAGTCACAGTAATGAAAATGTAACACAGGCAGTGAATTTGTTCAGCATATACTAGAGAATCAGAACAAGGAGATATGGTGTTGAATATGTCAGTGGGGAGAGGGGAATGACCATGAAATATGAAGATCTTTGTTTGGCATGCTAAGAGCCACCAAAGAGCAACCATAACTGTAGAAGCAATAACCAAGTTGACCAGTAACTGGTCAGTTGACATTCTACCTGAAGTTGTCAGTGTGAGCAGGATGTACACACAAAGAAGGTGGGCAGAATTGCAGAGCTAAAGACTGTATATGAGTCCAATGGCAAGAACTCCAACTTACCAATGCTAATTTATCTGTTGCTATAGTGGAATGTCCAGTATGCCAGAAACAGAGACTAGGGCTGAGCTCCTGATAGGGACAGCAACTCAAAAGGAATTATTGGCCTTGCTGGCAGGTAGACTACATTGAGCTATCATCCTAGAAGATACAGCTTTTTGTCCTCACAGGAATAGATGCATATTCTGAGAAACTCCTTTGTCTCCCCTCATTACAAGGTGCCAGCTAGCACTGCTAAGTTCTTGATCTCTGGGCATGAAGTTCCTCTCAACAGTATTATGAGGCCTGCCAACTTGCTTTATATCAACACAGATGTGTGAGTGGGCATACATGTATCACACACTAGATGATCCAGAGCCACTGATCTGAAGAGCATTGGAGGGCCCTACTGAAAGAACAGTTGAAGTCTAGGCTCATAGGTAATACTCTGCAAAGATGGAGAGCCATTTTCCAGGATGCAGTAATATGTAATGAATCAGAACCTTTTATATACAGTCATGTTCTCAATAGAAGGATACATTGACCCAAAAATCCAGGGATAGGAACAGAAGTGAACCTACTCAATAATCCCTTTACAGGAATCACTGAATGACTCTATACATCCAATCCTTGCAAACCTGAGGTCTGCATACTTAGAGAGTGCCTCCTCTGGAAAGGGGGCACACTTTTCCTAAAAGATGTAGTAAACACTCCATTGAATTAGAAGATAAAACTGCTGTCTGAGCACTTTCAGACTTAGACCAGTAGGCAAAAAGGTGATTACCATCTTGGAAGGAATAACTGACCCTAATCATTTAGAAGGAGAAAAAACTGCTGTCATATAGTAAGGGAAGGAAGATTTGCACTGGTGATCCCTGTGATGCCCAATTTTGAGTGCAATTGGACAAATATAGAGAATACAGCTTGAGATGCTTATAGTGACCAGCTCAGGCCCCTAACATCAGGTTATTCATGAAAGAAAAGCTGAGAGTGAGGAAAACTAGGATGAGTTATGGAATAGTGAGTTATAGAGTAGTTAGACAAAGAATCAGTTTCAGCTTTGAGATTAAATGTAGCATCAGCTATTACAGCTTGACCTACTCCGCTTCTATGTTCCCCCTACTCCCTCTCCACAGAAGAATTATTCAGTGGAATCTAGCAGAGTTGCTCCCTGAGCTTTCTTGGAGTAAATCTAAATGGCACAAAGTGTTGGCCACGTAGATACAGGTGTTCTGTGTGGCTTCTCCTTCAAAGAAATTCTTACTGCTCTGTGAAGATCATGTGGGCAACAAAATATCTCCAGCTTCAGCAATCTGGTATTGATATTGGCCAAAAAATTTGCCTTCTCAGGCAAATTTTCCACATTTAGAGACTGGATAAGGTTGGATCTAAAGGTCTTACTATTTCAGAGCATGCTCTAATGGATGGTACTCATTCAAGGTTTTTGCTGGGCCTGCATTAAAGTTTAACAACTCTGCTAACAATAGTTTCTCCCCTTCCCTTCACAGACATTGTCCCTAATACCACTTACCACCCCACACTCCATTTCAAGACCTTGTCCACCTCCCAACCAACAACAGCAGTTCCACATTAAAACATGCATGGGGAGGCTCTCGATTTTATCTGGGTGTGTTTATGTCTGTGCACCATTGTCAGTGTCTTAGTTGCTTCTATAACAAGTAGAGAACTTTTTGTGGCAAAAATCCAGGAAAGCATCCTAGTAAGCTAAGTGCACTCAGAATGTTAGAATAAACTTTGCAAGGAAATAAGTGTAATCAAGAAGATGATGAACATTAAGTCAGTAGGAGCTTGAGTACAATGCTATATTGATCCTTGTTGTGGAAAATATGGAAATGAAACAGAGCATCTGCCTATTGGCCAGACAGAAAGATGAGGTTATTTTTCCTAGTTATGTTAAAATAAAGGCAGGAGTGGTCGTGTGTACAGAATTATGGTTTATAAAATACAAAGCCTGCACCCTTGAAAGACTTCCTCTGGTTCAAGGATTCTAAAATAAATTTGTGCTTTCTTTTACTGCAACTCTATTTGAAGACTGGATATTTGGGAGACCTAATTAGACTCAGTTTACCCCTCATGAATTATCATTCAAATTTTCACACCTACAGCTAAGTTATGGCAGATGAAAATAATCATTTTAGCTTACATCCAGAAGTAAATTTTCACCATATTTCTCAAAAAATAGCATAAATAATTATCAAATAGACTCAAGCCAGTATGGTTCCTGGAATACACAGAAAATCATAGTGGAGGCTCTGTCACAATCTTGTTACAATTTCTTTTTCTTTTTTGGGGGGGTACTGGGGATTTAACTCATGATCATGCACTTGCAAGGCAGGCCTATACTGCTGAGCTAAATCCCTGGCCCCTCTTGTTACAATTTCATAATGCCTACTTCTGAACTAGACTTATAATGTTATAAAAATTTGCTAAATTAGGAAAGCACTATGAATTTGCACATTAAATCATTATAGAAGTTACTTTATAGTCTAACAGCCTCACAAATTCCAAAGAAATTACTTGTTTTCTAGGAGGAGAAAAGCAGTTGATGGCAAATGTGTTGACATGCTTATGTTTCTCAAAACTGGAGTTTTGTCAGCTTCTTTATAATTTATTATTTCAATTAAGTAAGTTTTGTCTCTCTAAAACTGGAGAAATATATGACAGGCACTATTGGTAGAATAACTCTGAGTCCCTCTTTTTTGATGACATACAAAGATAAATCTACAACCTTTCTGCATAACAAGTCCCTTATTTTACACAGAGATGCAATGTACCAAATCCCAGAAAATGAGTGTTGTTTAATTAAAACCAATCCTGAAAACTTCTTTTATCTTTCAAGACGCAAAATTTCCTAACTTGCCTTGCAGTTCTCCACAGCCAAGGTCTCAGTTATGGGCACTGAGATGTAAGGAGACATGAGGCAGAATGGCCACAGATATAAGTAGGTTTGTAGATTCCATAAAAGAAAATGAAGAAAATTCCCATATAATTCCTACTTAGTGCATAATAAGTCATATCTAGTCCCCAAAAGTGAGTCCTTCTATCTGAAAAGTTAAAGATACATTTTCCTCCCTCCATGAAGTAGAGACAAAATTTCATCTCCTGAGTATAATGGGTGGAAAGAGAGCCACATATTTGGAGAAAGTGGAAAGTTTTAATATGATCCTTTTAAAATTCCTGCCTCATCTTGGTCTAAGTTCAGTTCACACCACAGGGCATTAACCCCTCTGCATGTCCTACCTTGTGCATACCAGTCACTCTGGTCCAGCTCCCACTCCCAGCATTGGTGTACCTCATCTGTGAGAAGGCAGTATCTCTGTGGCTTCAGTTATTCTAGCCTTGTGTGCCAAAGCCAGGGTGGCTCTCACCTCAGTTGGCACCATGAAGGCTGAAGCACAGCTCAGACCTCACACTGAGAGGTTAAGACGGGTAGTAGCATTAGCAGAAGATGTGAAGAAGAAGACAGCTGAAGGTGTCTACCGAGCAAGTGGTTAGGACTCAAGGACCAGTGGGTCAAAGCAATCTAGGAAGATATAAAACCCAGACGGAAAATACTCTCTTTGTTTAACAGTCAGCCAAGTCAGATACAGCTATGTACTTTACCTAGTAAAGAGAAGTAGCAGACAGGAGGCGAAGGGAAAGGAATTTTTCTCTATGATCACCCTGTTCATAGAAACTACCACGAAGGTGGCGGCATATAGGTATTTGCAGCTAGGAGGTTGGCTGTGTATTAATTCAGGATAAAATCAGAAGCAAAATAATACTAGTCTGGCTCCACAGGAACAGGACAGAAGTAAATGGAAGCACATAATGTTGTAAAATAACTGTGCATTTAAATAATCTCCCACCTTCTTTCCAAATTTTAGATCGTTCAATGTGGGTAGGGAATGGATAGCATGCTTGGCTTACAATTTAGATAACAATAAAAATTAGAACAGACAATCACAGCTACACTTAATGTTCCCAAAGGGATGGATAAAGTATCATTTTTTTAAAAAAAAATCAACCTTCTGAATTTTATGAAGACTCCACTCCTTTCCTGTGTGGACACATTGCTCAGAAGCCTGATGTTTTTTTCTCTGAACTTTTCTGCTTTTCTATAGCTGAGAAAAATCTTTAAGGGAGAGAGGACGCAAAAGAAAGTACTCTTCTTTTTGAGAAAATATTACTTGAACATGTAAATTAAGTACATAGCATCTTTGTTCCCCAGGTAGACAGGCTGCCTCTAAAGAAGTAGATGATCATCTATTTTCTTGACAGATTAGGAGCAAAAGCAGCCAAAGTACCATCTTCTCTCTTTTGCCCAGCTCCACGGAGTCTGCATATACAATTGCATTTGAAGTACAGGGCTTATTAATTCCTACTCATTTCATCTTCCTAATGCTGACAGAACATTCCCATTACTTGGATATTGTTTTAAATCTTAACCCTATTTGCTAGATCATTTAGCCTTGTTTCGTCTGAAAATCTGAAACCAGAGACAGACGTTTTCTGTTAAAGGAAGATGGATAAGAAGGCTACCTCGCAAGGGAAGTGAGATGCTCCAGATGACCTTGGGAAGTCCCTGCCAGAGTTATGTTTTGAATTTTCCATAACATTTCTTACGTAAAACAGACACATTAGCCATGTTTACTTAGGCACATGGAGGAATATTGAGATAATTACCTAAAACTTCACTGAGTTTTCAGCAAATGTTATCAATAAAAAGGGGAAATAAAACTTGAATCGTACCAGGTGTTTATTTCCACTGATCAAAATTACAGCCTAACTACCTCATTTTATTTTGCCGGAATAGTCACAAGTTCATAACAGAAGTGACCTTAGGACACACTAAAAGGAAAGTACGCTAACACTATACACTAAAATGTAGCAAAAAAATTGGCCTTTAAAATTCTTTTATTTAAAGTGAAACAATGCCTTCTAAATTCAGAATCACTTAAAGTCTGTTAGATAATCAGGATCTCTGAAGTAATCCATATTTAATGAATGCTGATCAAGTAACAGTTAAATACAACATTTCATTAAACAATTACAAAATTTATACCATAAAGTAATGAATGGCTTCTGTTAGCTTTTACTTAGTATCATGCTCATAATGTTGAGCTTTACTGAAGATCACAGCAAGGAACAAACAGTATACGAGAGGCTGTCTCTAGAGGGTGCCATTATGATCAGAAGAGACATTTCAAACCATTATTTAGAAAGATTAAAAACCTACATGAGAATATAACATTCACTTTTGACAAGACAAGCTAGTTATCACAATGGTAATAAAAAAATAAATACCAAAAAAAATTTTTTGAAGGATTACTGTGGTTCATGACAGAGATTTAAAATGAAACCTCAGGCAGGGCATCCTGAGCTAGTGAGTTCAAGGGGATAGAAAGACCTTGTCAAAAAAAAATAAAACAAAGCCTCACTTTTCTTTGTCCATGGTTAGCAGAAAAGTATCGAGTCACAAACCATGCTCATCATAATTCTCTATATATGGTGCTAGTGAGGTTATTCACTTTCAGCCAGAGATCAGGAAACATTCCAGGGCAATGAGATCTCATCAACTGTGAGACACTATCTCATGGGAAATGGTAGAAACCCCTTCACTGGTCACTCACTCTTTGCTTAAAAAGTAGAGTGAACAAAATATGATAAGACATGTCATGAGAAGCAAATCCCTTTTAACGGGAGGTAAAATCAGGGGATAAAAAAGGAAGCAAGTGCTCAGTGCCTCCCCCATGAGCAAGGCATTCTGACATGCAGTGCTCACAGGCACTCTGGAAAGGCTGGTGTCTGGACACTTTACAGATGAGAAAACTGAAGCTCAGATAGCTTGCTGGAGTCAATAGTAGGAAGTGACAGAGCTAGGGATTTGAGCCCAGATATGTTTTACTCTTGGGACTGCTATTCTGTTTTAAGAAGGAAGATATATTAAAATGACTGTCACAGGATAGACCAGTGTAACAATATTTGGTGGAGCAGTTCCTTTCTTCTGTCTTTGCTATGTGAGATTACTATGCTCTTAGGAGTATATATTAGTAAAATCAACAATATCTGCTCATTATTATGTTTGCAAATTAAGAAACTAATGACAACTGTCAAGAGTCTAGTTGCAGTAAGGTTATAGGAATGGAAATTGGATTACTGGAGATCTAACAAGTGATAGAAAACCAAGGCAACTCTCGCTGACAGCTCTGCCCATCTACACACTGCTGTCAGAAGGTTCTCAGTGGCAGCAGGAAATGTAGATAAGACTTTCAAGTAAAGAACAGAGAAGGTGTTAGAGGAAGAGAAAAAGACCATGCAAAGATGTATTCTCTTGCAACAAATCAAGTGGCCAATCTGTTTGGAGGTTCAAGAGAAGAGTCAAAAGAAAAATAGAAAAGATAGGAACAACTATAGCAGCCATAAATATTGGTAACAAAATTATTAAGACAAGAATTTAAGGTATCAGGGATCTGGAAGAAATGTTGGGAAAAGATGAAAGAAGATGTACCTAAATACTGATTCATATAGACATTGTAGTATTTAACTATAACAAATTAAAGTGGTATCACCTATGACTCAGGCAGTTATCTTAGGGACATTAATAAGCCCAAAAGATTAAAATGTACAATTGTACACAGAGAAAGGGAAAGTGTGGCAACATATATTCCTGAGTTTAGTAATATAATAAGTTTTTAGCTATGACACTAAAAGCATGAACTATGGGCTTAAAAATGCTAAATTGGACTTACTAAAATTAAAAACTTCCTCTCTGTGCCAGACACTGGTAAAGAATTAAAAGATAAGCTTCAGACGAGGAGAAAATATTTGCACAACCCTTATCTGGTTAGGGAATTGTATCTAAAATATAAATGCATTCTTAAAATTCAACCATAAGAAAATAAGCCTCATTAAAACTGATGTGAACAATACTTTACCAGGATGTGTGGATGGGAAAGAAGCATATAAAAAGATGCTCAACATTATTCACCATTAGAAAAATGTTTAAAACAACAATGAGATACCACTATATACATATTAGGATAGACAAAATTTTTTAAAGTTGGCAATACAGTTTTAGACTGAGAAACTTTTACTTATTACTGGTAGGAATGTGAAATGGAACATATTCTTTGGAAGACAGTTATGCGATATTTAAACAGATAAACATAATCTTATTATACAACCAAATAATTGCAACCTTACATATTTCCTCAATAAATTTGAAAACCTACATACACACCAAAGTCTGCATGTACATTTTATAGCATTTTTATTTATAATCATCCAGAGCTGGAAATCAACAAGATGTCTTTCAATATGAATAAGTAAATACCATTTATCAATGCAATGGAATTTTATTCAGTGAAAAGAAGAAATGATCTCTCAAGTTGTGAAAAGTATAGAGGAGTTTTAATGCATATTGCTAAGTGAATGAAGCCAGGCTCTGTGAAGGAAGTCTAACTTATTAGACTCGATAGCACATGACTGCAATTGTATGACGTTCTTGAAAGACAAAACTCCAGAAATTAAGGGGCCAGTGATAGGCAAGGCCTCAGTTTTAGTGGGAGAGTAAGATAAGTAACCACAGAGGACATTTTGAGAGCAGTGTGACTCCTGATGATGATACTGTAATGGAGAACTGTGCATTTATTCAATTGTCAAAACTCATGGAATTTTACAGCAGAAAAAAATTAACGTTAATAATGCAAACTTTAAAAAAAATATTTCAGAAGTTTAGGATCCTGGATTGAATGCAGGGTTGACAAAAAGTTGACCATATCACAGTGTATGATGCAAACTCACTGAAGGGGATGGGAAAGTATTGAATTTTAGAATGAGAAGAAGTAGAATACTAACATCAAACAGAACTGCACACAACCACTATGCTCTGGATAATAAGACTGATTCTCCTGGGGATACAGATGAATAATTTTGAAATCCCTATTTGTATATTTTAGAATTAAACAAGTAAATGACAACAGAAGGTGGGAACCAAATTTTTCATTGTTGGAACAGGAAGCGGGGGAGAAAGGAGGACAGGCTAGAAATGGTCCAGGTGGTGTTGATGATGAACTCATGTTAACTTATACAGATATTAATGAACGCATATAGAAATATGAATATATATGTGTATATAAAAGGGTAGTATAAACATATATATATTTCCTTCCTGTCTTTTAAAAGGAACAGGAGTTTCTTGGAGAAATGGCTAGTTCTGGAGATGAGGAAGAAATGATTTTGAAGTATCTTCTACTGCCAGAAAGTAAGAAAGTATTTTTTTTTAGAAAAAGAAAAATCACAATACAAATATGTCAGTGGTTTATGAGAGCCAATCTAAAGAGCTCTTGATAAAACCAGAACAAGATGTGAAAAATGAAGTAAAATCTAGCATAAATGTCCAGGTTCCATACTGATATAAATAATTGAATAATTAAATAAACAGAGAAAAGATCAATGTCTTGCAGATGGATTCCACATAATTTATGTAGCTCCTCTGCCCTCAAGGAGGTGAAACACAAGGTGATCAAAAATACAGTGGATGCTTAATTTTAAAAAATTTATTACAGTAAAATACACATTATCAGTAACTGCTCCTCACAGTACTCTTTTCACTTCAATAACACTTATCCCATCATTTTCTTCACTTTCTGGAACGATCCTAGAAGTCCTCTTTTATAAGTGTCTTTATGAGATGTAATATGGAGAATGTTGCTGCCAACTACCATCCGAGTACCTCACTCACCATATTCGCTGGATCTGGTATCCATACAACTTCTGGCTCTTCCCCAACATCAAAATAACCATTAAATGTAAATACTCTCAGTTAACTCAGTACATCACAACACCCCAACCAAACGAAAGAGGACTTTTGGAACTACTTCAGAAAGTGACAAAAGAATGGGACAGTTGTGTCCAAAGTGAAGGGGACAATTTTGAAAGGAATTCATCACAACATGTTTTTTATTGTACTACATTCATTTTTATTTAAACAGATGTCATTATTTGTCTTCACTCCATGCATAACAACTCACTCATCACAGTGACTTCCTTTCAAACAATATATAACAACAAAGGAGGGAGTAACTTTACAGTGGAGAAACCTTAAAAACACTTCCTTTGCCAGATGATCAAGGTAAACAGCACCAGGAATGGTTGTCTTAGTGGCAGGTACACTTGACATAATGTCCTAAGATTGGCAGTTTACTTGTGTGGTTACTGAGGCTCTGAGCTCCAGTGAAATCATGAGGAAAAATAAGACAAATTCTAGTTGAGGGGTATTCTCTAACATACTCAACCAGTGCTTATCAAAATATTCAAGATCTGTGAAAGGAAGGTTAAGATACTATTATAGAGAGTTGTCTAAGGAGACATAATGACTAGCAGTAATACGGGGTCCGGGTAAGATCATATAATGTCACAAGGCATTAAGTAAAAATGCAGATATCTGAACAAGGTGTGAATGTAGTGTATCAATACTGATGTAGTAATTGTGACAGGCTTGCCATTGATAGTAGGCCTCTGAATTTGGATCTATATTTTCAAACCTCATTCTTTGGATTTTATTAAATAAGAACTGGTTATGGAAAGCTGAGCTACTGGCCAGAATGGTAACTTCAAACAGACAGAGAAAGATGAGCCTCCCTGCCTGCTTTAAGACCCTGGAAAAGGATGCCTCACAACCTCATCAAGGGGCTGACTTTCTTGGGGTGTCATTGAGTAACTGGTGCTATGGCTGTTTCCACTGGGCTTGCCTGAAAGAGCCCTGTAAGTGTATTTCCCGTGCAGAGAGCGCTCCTCTGAGTTTGCCAAGGAAAACATAATATGATACATAGGAAATAAGAACTAGAAAAGTGGAATAAATTCAAAATCATAAAAGAATTGGAGACAAATGATAGAAAGATCACACAAAAAGATACATGACTGAGATTTTTAAACATCTCAAAAGAGGTAATGGACCCAAAACCAGGCAAAATGAAACAGGATGATTAACTCAAGATAACCTCTCAAAGGTAAATGAATAAGGAAGCCAGATCAAAATGTCAAGGCAGTTATAGACAGAATGCAACTGTCTTCGGTACTATTTACAGGAAAAGCTAGATTATGCACGACATGGACTTGAGCCACACTGTCTTTCAAAAGGCACACACAAAACTCAGGGAATGTTGTTTCCACAAGGATCTCTTGAGAAACTACTACAGACTGGACTTCAGCCATATGAGAAGAGAAAAATCATGGCAAATGAACTGGCTGTGAGTGCTATGGTTAAAGCAGAGGTAAAGACTGAAATGAGAGTACGTAACACACTGTTCGAACCCTGATGACGGAACTAATGGAAGTTTGTGAAGGAGGAAGTGGGAGCAGAGTATATGTGTTCACCTGTAATCGTGGGAGCCCCAAGGTATCACTGAGTGTTGGTAGATCACCAAGTAATAGATGCTTAAGCATCTTTAACTATACAAAGATAAATATGAAGAAAGCACTATTATCAAAAATTAGTTGGGAGAAGGGTGAGTGAGAGTCAGAAGCACTGTTATTTTTATCTTTGCTTAATAGAGAACTGAAAGAAACTAATTGATTCAAGAAACATCAGTCTCATTGTTCTTAGGATATTGACATCTGAGTGTTCTAGAAAACCATTTGAGGAGGTTCACAGGGTCAGTTCCTCTTAGTGATAATATTAAGATGTTATTTTCTTTTTTTGCTGTGTAGATATTTGTTCCAGTACTCAAAAGCAACAACAGATAAAACTGTATATTTTAACAGAAATCAAAGTAATGACACCTAACTGTATTAGATCGTACTCATGGCATTTGTCAATTTCAGTTAAAAGATTTTTATTCCAGATTTACTTAAGTATGCTTTTGTTGAAACTACAAAATTCTTAATTTTATTATGTTTCAACTGTGGTAGACCTGTCTTTTTCATCTGCTGTGTAACAAGGGGGGAGGTTCACAGAACACTTCTAGAGCACACCAAGTCATGATTATCTCAAGGAAAAGCTCTTGGGCAATCATTTCAGCTGTGAGTGGAACCAGCTACTTTCCCCATGAGACACTATCTTTTCTTGAAAGAATAATTGACAGTCTATGGTTAATCTGATTTGGGTATTTAGCAGACATGTTTTTAAAAATGAATGAAGTGAGCCCATTGGTTGATGGACAACTACTGACAAAGTAAGAATTAAAATCTTGGAAGTTTTTCATTTGCTACTTTGAGCTTAACAGTTTTCCAATACTTAAAGATTTTCCTGATCTGATTAGTGACTATGTTAATAAATTTTCGGTATTATTTTTTAAAGTGCCAATACTTGGAAGATCTGTACAGATCAGATATTTTCTGTTTAAGATCTGTGTAAGTTAATATTTTTTCCGAATGACCAGTGTATAATTTTACAAAAGCAAGCACAGATAAAAGATCCATTGGAAGTACAAAATAGACAATGGATTTTAGTTTGACAAAATAGCAAAACTCCATTAATATGGTTTAAGATTTCACATCAGAGCTAATATTTGAAACCTATCCTACTTGTTGAGTTTTAGTGAAGTGTCAAAGAAATATTTTATAATCAGAAAAACATATCCAGGGGCTGGGGCTATAACTCAGTGGTACAGTTCCTGTCTGGTAAGCACAAGGTCCTGAGTTCAATTCCAAGTACCAAGAAAAAAAAAATTCCATTTTTCAATTAAGTCTGTACTAAACCAAAGTTTCAGATATTTCAACTAAAACAATACACCAGAAGAGACTGTATACAGAAGCATGTATAAAACTCCAGCTGTGTTCTATAAGCCCAACATCAAAATGATTTGTGAATGTATAATAGCACCAAATTTATTAGCAAAATGATTTATGAATGTGTAACAGTGCTGATCTTATGAAATATTAATGTTGTGAAAAACATTATTTTTAAAATCTATAGTATTTATGTTAACATGTAATTAGTATATTGTTTTTATGTGAAATAAATTTTTAAAAATTTAAAACTCGGTTTCTAATTTAGGTGATATTAGTAGATATAGCCCAAATAAATATGATTCCTTTGATATTCTCAATAATTTATAAAATTGGAAAGTTCAGAGCCCAACCCCACACCAAAATTGATAACCACAACATTATACTAAGTGTAAAAATTGAAAATTTAAAATGTATTCTTGGAAAAAATTCTGTAAAATATATTCTTGGAAAAATTTTGATAAATCTAAAAACTTACATTGCGTTTTCATGTAACAGAAGACCAGAACCCTATTAATATGGTTTAAGACGTCACATCAATATATAAGTATTATATTATATACTTTTAGATATAGAACTATTGGAAAATCAGTATGTTATCTCTCTATCCTTCACAGGTTTAGATAAGACAATTACCTTTATTGGAATTATTTGTTCCCGATAGGAAAAGTGTTCTTTGGCTATTTTCAACTTATTTTTACAAGTGTGATTATGATGTGTAAGTTTCTTTGGGTTTCTCCTAATAGAAACTCATACAACTTCCTGAATCTGTAGGTTTTCCTTTTGTCAGATTTGAGAAAATTTCAATTATTATTACACAACACAATTTTCAACCCTGCCTTCTTCCCACTTCCAGAAATCTCATAACATGAATATTAAATTTCGTTATACCCCATAGATCTCTGAGGTTCTGCTTTTTATTTTTTTAGTCTATTTCCTCTCTCACAATAGATAATTTCTCTCCTATAATTTTGCACACTATTTCTTTCCTTTCCTTTCTGTAATTGAACTATCCACTGAGTATTTAATTTCAGTTATTGTATTTTTTTATTTGTAACATTTTCATTTGGTTCTTTATAAATTGCACTTTGTTGCCAAAACTTTCTATTTCTCTACTGAGATTATTTGCTTTTATTTATTTCAAACATGTTCCTAATTATTTCTGGAAGCATTGTTAAAATTACCTCTTTGAAATGTAAGATGATTCTAACAACTCTGTCATCTCAGTGGTAGCACTGATTGATCACCTTTTCCATTTGAGATTTTTCTGGTTCTTCATTTAAATGCTTTTCTCCTGATATGTAGACATTTGGAGTATTATGTTAGGAAACTCTAGACCTGATTTAAACTTGTCTGAGCCAACTTCCTTTGACAGAATGTGGGAAGGTGAAGGGAAAGAGTGGTTTCTGGTGGTGAGAAGTAAAACGCCAGGTTTCCCCTTAAGTCTTTTGGCACCTGGAGAGGAGGACGGGCTCTTTGTTACTACAACATAAGCCTCTGCTGCTCCATTCCTGGTTGATGAAGGCCATGTTGTCACTTCCTGTGACCTTCATTGATATTACAGAGGCAGGGTGGTCTCCCTACCACTAGATTATGGAAAATAACTCCTGCCTCTGCCCTGGAGCTCTCTTGACTCCACAGAGTATGGAGGAGTTCTGCGAGGAGCCTCAGCCTTTGCTAGTTTAGGAGGGGTAAGGTCCTGTCTTACCCCTTTCTTGGGCACAGTAATTGGGTTTTTATTCAGGGTTTATCTATTAACATCAGCAGTTTTGCATTTCCTGTTGGTGTGGCTCCAAGTCTGATGTATACCAAAGACAAAAGCCCAGAGAAATTTCCATTCTATCATTGTCTGGATCCCAGAGTTCCTAGTGGTCTTCACACTACTCTTCAGAGTCTTTTTATGTTTTTTAATTTATTTATGTTTTTGCATGTGATAGCCAATTGTATTAGTTGTTCTTTTATTTTATCTCCCCAGGAGTGGAAATATCCAAAAGATGGACTTTTAAGTAAAGATAATGTGTAGGTATACCAGAGTGGCAAAATAGAATACATAAAATTGGATACTGTTTCATAATACAAACCATACACCAGAGAAATATTCTACATAAATTAAATATTCAATATATGGCCATAGAAAAAAAAATGAAAGGAATTTTTATAACTTCAAGTAGAATGAAATCTTTTTAGTCATGATGTAATATTTAACAGCTATAAGAAGGGGATATGTTTATAATTGACTACATAAAATTAATTCTGTCTTAATGGCATAGCAAAAATAAAACAAATTCATTAAAAGCAATTGATGATGGTGGAACTTAGGCGGCTGCATAAGAAAGCAATTTTCCCACTCTCTTGGTAAGCACCAGTCAGTGGCTCCCATGAGCCTACAGGCTCATGGGCTGAGAATCAAACATCCTCCTCCCACCCCATTAGCAACTGGGGACAGAGGTCTGAGCATCTCTTGGGAGGTTGAACATATGCAATATAGCAAATAAGGGGGATTTCCTTCTACCATCTCTTTGAAGGCTAATATTTTTATCTCTGTTTTGCTTTGTTCTGATTAATGGTATTGCTCTATTCAATAGTCTGTTTTGATAAGTTCTATAATGTTCTGTATTTCCTTTTATTTTGCTATATGTGGTTGAAAAAACAACTATTGTGAAGAAAATGAGATATACTATAGTACCTATTACTGTTATCCCGGTAACCTGCTGTGAAATTCTGTACCAATTTCACTGCATTGTCTCATTTGGCTTTGTTGTGTCTTGTTCTGTTGTACCTTTACTACCTTCAGAATAAATTTTTTTTAAAAAAAGCAATTGGTAAGCTAAAGAAAAATATATATTCCTAATTTATGTCACAAAGCATTCTCCTACCCACTGCCAAGAAAATCACAAATAGCCCACTGGAAAATACAGATAGAGAATATATGAAGAGAGCTTACAGGACAGCAAATATAAGCAGTTCTTGAAGTATTTTCAAAAATACTTAATCTTATTCATAATAGAGTGATCTAAACTTAAACATTGGAAAAATATTATACTGCCATCCCTTTCAGATCAGCCAAAATTCTAAAACTTTATAACATAACAGATTGACTGGTAAGAATTTGGGGAGAGACTTTCATTCACTGCTGATGAGATTATAAATTGGCACAGACTCTTTGGAGAGCATTATGGTGATATTTATCAAAATGCCTTTCAGGAATGTATGCTAAAATATAACATATGTATATGAAATAACAAGTACACACAGGTATTCATTGTAACTCTTAACAGCAAAAGATTGAGAACAAGCTGTGATTGAGTTAAAAAATGTTTACTATGACACTCTTTGTACTTTTGAAAATTTTATTGATTTGCACTGCAATATTTTGGAAGTATAAACATAAAAGTATAATAATTCCTGGCCTTAAGATAGATAAGACACTTATTGAGAACTAGACACATGAGGAAGTCATATTTCATGTAACAATTTTTCCTGTTTTCAGTGTCTGAGTCATGTGAAAGAAGGAGAACAAGAGGGGAAATAAAGAGAAAATGAAAAAGAAAGGCTTGGATACAGGAAAAAAATACTGTATTTCCCACAAAATAAGACCTACCCAGAAAATAAGCCCTTCTAGGATTTTAGAACATGCTTGAAATATAAGCACTGCCCCCAAAATAAGCCCCAGCAACCAATATCATCAGCCAGATGCATGCATTTAGTATGTGTGCTGCAACACACATGGACATAATGAATAATAAAATAACATTATTAACATATAATTAAAAATAAACAATATTATTGGTATTAATACTTTAATGATAATATAAATTACAATTAAGTATTTGTAAATACCCAAGCTGGTATCATTGGACAAGCAGTAAACACCTATGTAAATAGATGAACTCAAGACATATTGCCTAATGACCTACCTGAGTACAGACACAATACACAAGTAATGTGTCCCTTGAAAACAAATGGATGTGGTTGTCTCTATTATGAATCTTCGTAATTCAATACCCTGTATGTTGTACTGCGCATTCTTAAGGCACTCAAGTGAAATAAAGAACCATTTTCTGAAATTTGGTGCCTGCCATTTTTCTCAGTGTTGTATGGACCATCATTCTTCACTATCATCATTTGTGAGGCCACTCCTGTCTTGCAAGCCTTCGACTCACACTTGATTTAATGGAAACTTTGTGAAGCCTTGTCTGCAAGGGGTCTTGACTTTGGTAAAGAATTCATGGGATAAAATGACTGACAACTGTGTTGCCAATGCACTAGGACCAGGCTACATAGACAAGAGAATAAGAGACAGGAAGGGAAGGGCCCCACACACAGAGGACACAGGGAGGAGGTAGTGAGAAGGACCAGATATCCTGGCTAACTCTGCCCAGTATGGCGCAGGGAAACTGTATTTCAAGTTGCGACCCATCCTCAGGCATGGTTTTCTCACACTGTCTTCTCTAATTCATCGTTTTAAAATAATTGCATTACTTCCTAATCCCCTACTGATTTTGCCCTACAGTACTTTCCATAGATGATAAATAGAACCACTAAAAAAGTTGTATTTTAACCTCTAGAAGGTTAAATCTCTTTTTTTAAAAACTTATTTATTTATTTATTTATTTATACCAGGGATCAAATTCTAGAAGGTTAAATTTCCTTAGTACTTTTGAAGTACTGCTATAATGCCATCTGTCAGCAAACTGGAACCAAAAAACTCAGTGTAGTAATGAAGACACACATTGTTTAAATATAAATAGAGAAATGGATAAGCCTTATTCCGATTAGTGCTTCTACAAAATCCTATTCCATTCTTACAACAACCCTACAAGAGGAGACATCAGATCTCCAAGTTACACATGAGCCAATAGAGGTTCAGCAGATTATATTACTCAAATTGATGAGCAAAGAAGAGCTCTATGTTTAGGATTCTTTTTCCAGAGCACGTATTTATTCCTATAGTCATAGTTTTCTCTAGTTTTGCTTTCATTCTGGTTATTAAAATTCTATTCCATTCTGTTCAAGCATCCCATCACTCAATTCAATTTCATGTGTAGGTCAGATAGCCGATTTTGCTTCACAGACATCATTTGCATAAATAAACAATCGATAGATCATTGTTGTGCATCCATCCCTGTATTCAGAGAAAATGTATACAGGCCTTTCAGCATCTCTATATGCAGAATTTCTTAGAACAGAAGTTATAAATTATTTCTGAGTGCCTTGAAATTTACAAATTACCACTGTCTCCTTATTCAGCCCTAGGCTTAAGTTTGTAAACCCAAAACAAACATTATAATTTCCTTAAACCCTACATCAGAATTGCTGAACAAGGAGGTTCAGAATTGTATTTGCTATGTACATTTGATTTGCGTTTTGCAATGGATCCCAGAAATAATCACAGGATTTGCTCAATAAAAGCTATGTTGATAAAATGAAATATTGACTTAAGCTACCAGAGGCCAATTTTCATTCATACATTTAATATGCATTTATTTAGCCTTTGATAAATCCCAGAATTATTCTAAATACAAAACAAAACCTATTAGTATGTGATTTATCAAGATAATTGACTAGATAAAATATACTTCTATTCCCTAAGAGATAAGTTGTCAGAACAGAACCTACTCAACGGACTGCAGGGTTTCTAAGAATAAGCCAAAATGTCAGCAAAATGTATGTCTATAAAGAAGAGAGACTAGGCTAGTCTTAAAACAAGGGTTTAAATCATGTTTGATCTTTTTCCAAGTCATTGAAGAAATCAAGGAGAAATTGGGAAATCGATTATAGCTAGGAAAGAGTAATTTTAAGCAAAGACTATGTTAACAAAACTTGGAAGAATTATGTTGACACTGAGTCTGCATATACTGCTTCAAGTTGCAGATTGCTGTTGTATGAACAGGACATGCAACAGAAGTACAGCCTCTCCCCACGCTCCAGACTAACAGTGGCACTGCGTCCAGGCAGCCCATAACCTAGGTGCCACTTTCTGTTATTAAATGAGGTAGAAATCTTTTGTTTCCTCCTTGATTGGGACATGAATATATTAAGAACAAAAATACGAAATTCAAAAATTGTTTTCTTTTTTTTTATCTTGAAAAGACTCCCTTAATAGACTATAAAGTTAAATGGTCCATAGAATAAGATAGGCTGGTCCCAAGTCATTTTAAACTCGAAGCACATAACCAACTTATGTTTTCTAACTAACCATGTAAAAGAAATCTTAGATTTCAGATACAAAGGTATATATTTGCTTTACAACAGAACACCTGTTCTTCCTGGTACTTAGCATAACCATCACCAATATACAGGGAATGACAATCTTATATTTTAAATGTTTGATAAAATATGAGCACAGAAATAACTGCTGACTCTGTTTATAATCTAATTGCAGTTATTTACCTACACTAAAATTTTTAAAAGATCTAAAATATTTCTGTTAATAAAATAACTAAAAGAGAGAAAAGGCAGCATCATTTCTCACTATGAAACTCTGTTGACATTAGAATGCACATGACTTTAAGCAAAAACTTTTTAAGATGCCCTTACAGATACTAAATAAAGCTCAAAAATATACTGATCTTGATTTTATGAGGAAAATGCACAAGCAGTGAATTGAAATTGCAGTGACAACATTGGTACTGATGATAATTTGGATGTTACTTCTATTTAAGTATTTATTTAGAGCTCACTATGTCCCTAAACTAACTGAGATAAAAATTTTATGTATTCTCTCTCTCTCTCTCTCTCTCTCCCCCTCTCTCTCTCTCCCTCTCTCTCCCCCAATACAGACATAGATAGATATATATATGTCAGTGTATAGATACAAATATGTAGATAAATATAGATATATTTCATCCATTTATTAATGTCTAGCAAGAGTAGGGTACAACAGCTGAAAAATAAGATGTGACTTTAAAAAAAACAGCAACAGCTGTTTAGTATTAAAATATACAGGAATAGCAGTATTCTTACTGGTCATAACACATCTGGAACTCTGACTTTAGTTCCAAATGAGACATTTTAACAAAGGCAATGAGAAATTAGAGCAAATTCAGAAAAACAAAAGTCACACCACCATGCAGGAGCTTAAAGTCTCATTATAGAAACAATGATGAGAAAAAACAGAGCTGATTGTCCTGAAAAAGAGAAAATGACAATTGTGCATCTACCATGAATGAGGCCACTGCTAAATAATTAAGTTAGCCAGGAAAAAAATGCTACACCACATCTGCTTTCCTTCAGAATAATCAAAGGAAGGCACAGAGAACCCACTGGAGAGTATTGCAATAACCTAGACAAGAGAAATTTGCGGTGTGAATTTAGTGAATAAAACTTTGAATGCTGGATATTTTGAAGCGCATGAAAAAGAAGTAGCAATTATGGAGCAACAGGGCAGGAAGAAAATAAACTGGTGTGGTTTTCTGTATATTTGTTATGTCTAATGGACATATGAAATCAAACTGATAAAAGTCTCTGAAATGCAGGAAAAAAGTTCAGCCTGGAATTATAAACGCAAAAGTCAACACAGTGAAGCTTGATTAATGAATGACATCACATAAAGAGTTAGTAGACAGAGAAAGAATCCAAGAACTGAATCCTGACTCCATACTTAGAAACTGATAAGGTATCAACAAAGTAAACTTGGACAAAGTGTGTTCCGTGATATGAAGACAATCAGTAAAACGTGACATCCTGAAAACAATGAAGTGTTCAGAAAAGAAGATGTAACCAACTGCAGAAAGGTTAAAGATAGAAAGAACTAATAAACAGATGAGCAGATTACTCATGTGGAGGTCATAGTGACTCCATGTATTGGTAGGTAAAAAGTCCTGAATACGAGAATTTAAAAGGAAAAGAATGATAGTTTTAATCCATGTTCAGCGTCAATTTGCAGACGCTAACTGATACAAAGGATGTGGTATTAGGAATTTTTATTTTAATGAGGGAATTCAGCATATTTTATACTGATAGTAATGCTCATAAAGAAAGGCGGAAAGCTTGCTGGAGTGAAGTCCTTCCTCAAAGGAGATGAAATTCAGTACAGAAGTGGAAATGACACTTGTGTATCATTGTAGGTACCCGAGTGTCAGGAGGAAGGAAGTGGTGGATACGAGTACTAGTCAATTGGTAGATGTGATGGTTGCAGTGTGCAGAGATTCTTTGATGGCTTTCATTTTCTTACTGAAATAGGCAGAAAAATCATCAGCTAAAATGTACAGTGGGAGAGGAGGTGTCAGAGATATGTGCTGAGAACAGACATGAAATAGAAATCTAGCATAGTAGCAAGTGTATACTTTAGAGTAAGGTTTTAAGATTGTGGGCAACTTTAAGGACACACTTGAGACCTTGTGGTCATAAATTGAAAGCAAGAAGAGTCAGTGTGGTTTTGTATTTCTTTCCAGCCCATTTTACCTGGATATGAATGGACTAAGCAGAACGTTGCGGATTATGCTTCATAAACACAACAACAACAACAAGTGAGAAAGAAAGGGCATTATTTATTTTAATGAATGAAATTGAGTTTATTCTAGATACAGAGAAAATGAGGATTTGTATGAAGTGAAGGCTACAAAGGGTATAGATTTGTGTGAAGTATGATTCTTGAAGCTGGAGTAATAGTAGAAGTAAGTTATAAAGACAAAAAGTTGTCATCAGAAAACAGTAATTGAAATTGGTAATGTAAAATGATTGGGTTAGTGGTAATGACAAGACTTAAATTATGACCAAGAACACAATAGATAGCTATGTAAAATGCAGGACAAGATAATTAGAAAGTAATTTAGGAACTGAGAGGCCAGAATATTTGGAGGATTACCTATATCAACATTGAAGTCACCAAGAAGGATAGGAGGAGTCATGCTGGAGACAGAGACCTTGCACTTGACATTTGGACATTCAGGAAAAGAGGAAGGGCAATCTGTAAGTTCCACAGCTATCTCCAGCAAGGTGAGATATGATATCTGTCTGACAGATTTAAAGTTAGTGACTTTTGAAGCTGTGAGAGATATAAGAAAAGTAATAATTAAAAGTGAATCTGATATTTTCATGCCATTGGTGGACTTTGTGGAAATTGCCACTTAAGAGAGTGCTTTAAGAGAAGCAGTGTCTTCAAGGAACAGTCAGTTTGCATAGAGTGAGAAGTGAGGGAATGTTTAGAAAATAGGTATAAATATATGGTGAGTGTGTTCTTTGATAGATCATTATTCTCCTTCCTCCCCCTCCCCCTCCCTCTCTCTCTCTCCTTCCCTCCCTCCCTTACTCCCCTACCTACTAACAAATACATCAGAGAATGTCAATATTTACTTCTGTTTTTCACATAATCTCCTATCATAGAAAGAGATGGTATAGGCACCAAATCAGTTTTCTCTTGCCTAGCACCTTGATTCTTGTTGATTTGTTAGTGCCTGATTCTTGATGATTTGAGTATTAATGTAGAATGTTCATTTTAGACCCCAGACTATCATAAGTTCCTTGATTTTCTTATCTGCTACCTGATCTTAATGTCCAATTCCTCTTGTCAAAGCCTAGATATTGTCATTGTCAATAATCATTGTGACATATATTGATGACTTATTAATGAAAGACCTTTCCAACTCTCCCTTGCTTTTTTCTGCTAAAATCTCTTTCCTGTGCTTTCATGTGGTGAGCATATGAAATAATGAATGTCCACAGCCTCTTTTGGTTACTTCTTATTCTTGTCTAGAACTAAACATAAGCCATAAGGTAAAGAGCGCGATAAGGTAAAGAGAAATCAAAGCCAACACTGAGGGTTACATAAGCTTTCCACTACTGACTGTGGTTTGACTTGTACCAGACCAGTTATCAAACTAGAAAAGGACAAGATGGAGAAAAAACAAACAAATGGATGGGTGGCATGAAAGAAAAGATTTGAGAAGTAAAAATCCACGAAAAAAAATAAAGTCACTTGTCATGGCCTGTAGCTAGATGTCCCCACAAAGAGTCATGCGCTTATGCAGGGGTAGATATAGGGTGTGTGAATGTGGTTTAAGGGTGTGTGGTAACTATGTTGGTTTAGTATAGTTATGGGTGTGGGTAATGACAGTCCCACCCTGGGTGTGGATGGAACCAATCAGTAGGCTTGTAGCCTGGATACAATGTAAAGGGACAGAAAAAAGACAGATTTGCTGCTTGCTGCCTCCTGCCTGCCATGTTATGGACTGTTTCTCTTCTATCATGCTGTCCTGACCTCAAGCCAGCCTATTATGGATCGAAACCTCTACAAACTGTGAGCTAAAATAAACCTTTTCTCCTTAAATTCATGGGTGTTATTTTGTCCCAGCAATGAGAAAAGTAGATAAGACACCACTGATAAAAGAAGTACTACAATCACATATATAAATACCAAGAAACCCACATCGAAATGCAGATAGATGCAAGAGCAAAAAGAAGAATCTTAAAATCAGCCAGAAAATCACATAAATTATCTTTAAAGGAGCAACAATAGAAATGATAACTGAGTAAAGAGACAATGGAAACTACTGAAGAATGTAAAATATATACAAATTATTGAGTGATAGTAACTGTCAACCTAAAAATGTACAACCAACAAAAGCTATCTTTAAAATAAATGAACTTTTAAATATTTAAAATGTTGAGATAGAGAAACATTGTTTATTCAAAGCAAATCTTCACTAAATAAACCTAAGGTAATATTAAACAAACAGTAACAGGAAGGGTTAAGATATATTTAATATATATAAGATATATATTAAGATATATCTTATATATATTTAAGATATATAAATGTGTAAACATAACAATACCTTGTAAACTTAAAATGTTTATAGAATTAAGTATATGACAGTAATAATGAAAATAGTTGAAAACAGCAAGTGGGAGAAAAGTGTCTGAGGCTCTTTCATTTTCTGGAAACTAAATAACTATTAATTTAAGTAGGATTCTAATAAACCAAGAATTCATGCAGATATTTAAAACTAGGGTTAAAATTTAAAAATCAAAAGTAAGAGGTCGCTGGCGCACCGGGGCAGGAACTATCAGTGACTCCTGAACTCTGTATCATGTTGGAACTTTGGGTGCTGGAGAACAGGCGGCCTACTGGCTGCCCTGGTGAGGAGCTGGTGGCCTGGCAAACCACTGGCACACCAGGGCGAGAACTATCAGCAACTCCTAAGCTCTGCATCATGTTGGAACTTTGGGCGCTGGGAGAACAGGCAGCCTACTGGCCGCCCTGGTAAGCAGCTGGGGCCCTGCCGTGCGCGGGCTAAGAATCAGACATTGATCCACCCCCCACCCCCCCCACCCCTCCGTTAGCAAGTAGGCACCGATGGTCTGAGTATCTTTTTGGAGGATGAATGTATATACAGCGTGGCAAGTAAGGGGGATTTCCTTCTACCATCTCTTTGAAGGCAAATATCTTTACCACTGTTTTGCTCAGTTTTGATTAATGGTACTGCTTTATTCAATATCAAACTGGTTTTAAAAGTTCGATATTTCCTTCCATTTTCCTCTATTTGATTGAAAGAACAGCTAATTTGAACAAAATGGGCTGTACTATTGAGCCCATTGCTCGTGTCCTGGTGACCTGCTCTGAGGTTCTGTGGTAGTTTTATTGCACTGCAGTCGTATGGGTTTGTTCTGTCTTGTTCTGCTGTGTTTTGCTACCTTCAAAAAAAAAAGAAGTAGATAAGAAAGTAACAAAATACCTCCAAAAATCTCCCAACTCCACCAAAGCTGATCCATGGATCATGGATGAGGAGAAACTCAAAAACAAGGCAACAGAATTATATAAGGTGATTAAAAGTATGTAACAACAACAAAACAAGTCAGTAAGGTACTGAGCAACCTGAAACAGGATATAACTAAGCAGATAATGGACTTAAAAAGTAAAAAGAAGAAAAGAAAGTGCTCTAGAGGATATGGCTGCATGTATGTTTGAGTGTGTAGGATTGATAACCATGTTGCTAAGTTGTTACTGGATCATTGAACTTCTTTGCAGTCTCACTG